>MVGT01002002.1:9228-32529 GCA_002174775.1 Macleaya cordata
ATACTTGTTGTGAGATTGAAATATTCGATTCTTGTTCTTAATTCCGCATATTAAGAATCGAATAAGTCAATACTCTTGTTAGAGATTTTTGTTGTACTCTTATCACCTCAGTAATTTTTTTTTAATTAGGTGATAGTATGATCCTTAACCATAGTCACATTGACATACGGTTAAATTCATTAACCGTAGAGCGAATTTAGACTTTCAGTTAGGGTTAAGGTTACCAGGGTTAGGGCTAGGGTTGGAGAAATTGACCTGTTTAATAAACGGGCTAGGGTTAGGGTTGAGGCTTCTTAGCTCAAAAACCCGCCAATCCTAACCCTAACCCTAGACTGTTGCCAGGTCTAGGTACTGGGAAGCTGACAATACAATCACAAAGTGACTTGTTGATTTTATATAACTGACATATCATTCAAGGCAGTCCTTAAGATTCAGATTAATATGGATTGTCGACTTTACTAAATTTGCACAACTATTTCAATTTTCGACATATAGAAAGTGCCGACTAGCATTGTAGGTGAAATTGTCTGGTGGTTCGCCACACCCTAAATATGGTATAGTGTGTTGTATTTATATTAATAAATAATGATTTACAATAGTACCCTTTGAACATCAACAATACAGATACAATGATATAAACATCTCATAACATCCCCCTTCAAGATGAACGTGTAGAAGACAAAAGTGAAAGCTTGGAATACAACTAAGTGGCATGTCTTGAGTAAACTCTTAGTGAAAACATCAGCTAACTGATATCTAGTGGAGAGATATGGAACTTGTAAAGCTTTCCTAGCGACCATTTCACGTACAAAGTGATAGTCGATATGTACATATTTAGTTCGAGAATGTTGAATTGGGTTCACTGCCATGTAAGTTGCACTGACGTTATCATAGAAAATGGTTGGAGCTGCCTTCAAATAAACACCCAAATCAACATGCAAGTATTGAGTCCATATGATATCAGTTGCGGTGAAAGCCATAACACGATTTTCAGCATCCGTGCAGGATTTTGATACTTGGTTGTTTCTTTGAGGACCAAGAAAGAAGGTTTCGGCCTAGAAAGATGACCAGTAGTAGATCGGGAATCATCAGGATTGCCACACCAATTTGCATCTGAAAAAGCTATTAACTGTAAAGCTGAGGTTGATGAAAATATAATCCACAACGTATTGTACCCTTCAAATATCGAAGTTTGTGCTCAAGAAATGCACATCTGTAGAAGTATGTATAAATTGACTGACTTTATTCACTGCAAAAGTGATATTTGGTCTAGTCATTGTAAGATATTGTAATTCCCCAACTATACTGCAGTTTTGATTCCCTCGCCATTTGGTAATTTTTTTAGTTAACTTGAAAAGTAAACTTATAATATGTTGATAACAAATGATTGAAGGGGAAAGTGAGTGCATTAATTCGTCCCCAACTGGTTTTGATTTTGATTTGGCTGAGACGGATAACTTGGAGGTAAAGTAATGGTTTTCTCACTTTTCAGCTAAGTCGTATCTGAGTTTGGCGACCTAGATCTCATCGTCCTCTTTAGTGGTAACTCTTATAGTTTGACTGTATTTGGATTCCTTTGGTACTGGTGTTTGTAGAGATAGTTTCTGTAGGAGATAGTTTCCTTTTGGTACAATTTCTTTATAATTAATCTTTTATCTTCAATCCCCCAATCAAATTTCATGCATCCCCTACTCTTACATTGATGGCTCCTTCTAATGATGTTTTATCTCATCTTATAATAAAACCTCAGATTAGTTACGTCACTAATTGGGTTTGCATGCATAACTCCTACATCAAATCTTTGTTGCTTCACCATTCAGTTGAGTTCTTCTATGACTCCTACGTAATTATGAGAGTTAATCTTGCAAGTTTTCCCTCTAACTCGTATCTAATTCTAAATTCATATGTGATTCTCATCTACTAAGCTTACCTGCTTACGTAGAACCAATTTATTCTAGAGAAAGAATGTGAAATAAATAATGTAAGCCACCTCTCTTTTATCTTTGAATTTAATTGGTGACACGCCATCGGATGAATTCAGTGGGTGAAAGATCCCGGTTGAATGTAGAAGAGCTCCACCCCATGTAATCATTCTCTACCTTGGATTCTTATCCTTCCATCTACTAATCAGGTTTTCCCCTTCTATCTTTTACATACTTTAAGCATTCTCAATCTTTCTTTTTAACCTTTCACAAAGATAAAGATATGTTGTTTAAACCTGAGGAAGCTATTCAAGATCTGGTTGCAAGAATGTCCACTACCCTTATACTCTCCCCTGAAGCTAAAAACAATAAATCCATCCAGATCACTCCTGAAGCTATTAGCAAGCATGGGGGTAATTTGGCCTTATTGGTTACATTTGCTGCATGTGATAGACCATTTGAAGTGTTTGCTGTTCGCAGGGATCTCATCCGTATCTAGAGGCTCTATCAGTCTGTTAATGAATTTCAATAAGTTGGACATAACAAGTTTGTTTTCCAACTACAAAATGTATCTGAACTGATTGATTTCTTTCAAGACCTTTTATGGATCACTCTTTTAAATCTACAACGTGAGCACTTCTGTAATACCCTGAAATATAGAGTTTAAATTTACCTAATTTTTAAGTATGCCTATTGGGTATATTAATTTGAAAAATAAATTTTCTCTTATACATAGTGAATAATGAATTACATAGAAATACATAATGTGGGTGTACAAATAATATCTCTAATAGAGTTTTATCATAAATTAATTAATATATATATTTTAGAAGTTAATTAATTAATAAGAGAAAAAAAAATTATTTTATTTTAGCCATTGTGAAGCACTTATTTAGTAGCACAAAAAGAAAGAGAAAGAAATATTATTATATTATTAATTAAATAATAATAATAATTAATAGATAAAATAAATAATACTTTATATATATGGGTTATGCACCATTCAAATAAAGCAACACTACTTATAAAAAATATATATTTGATTAATAATAGCCCATTAAAGATAAATAATAATTATTTATATTAAAAAATTAAATATTAAAATAATAATAATAATAAAAAATCTCAAAATTTTCCTATATAAACCCCCCTTATTTCCTTCTTCAAAACACAAAATCTCCTCTTTTATTTTATGTTTACACCCTTGTTACACCTCTAATTACTCTCCCCAATATACATATTTTTCTTTACTCTCCATAACATACCTCTTCATCTACATCCTCTCTCATTAAATCTATAATAGTTACTAGTATTATCATCAAAATCATTGAGAAATCAAGGATTTACATCATCGATCATCACATTCGGAAATAATAAATCAAGTACGTGATAAGATTTTGACATCAAATTGAGGTAGGTGGGATCCATACTATAAACAAAATCTAATTTTATGTTTTTGTTATGAAATGTATTTATCTTGTATGGTTACATTTATTTATTTAATGCAAGGATTGAGGTTTTATTCGTAAGAAAAATGGATTAATGGAAGTTTATTAATAACTTGTTATCTAGATTAAAAACAAATCTAGATGGTATCTGTAATGGGATACCCCCATAACACCTACAGGTACCATTGAGTTCCGACTTGAGGAAACGGTGGAAACCGATGTAATGGACATAAAATAATGGTTAATTATTTAAAAAGAAAAATCTCTTTTTGATGCATTAATATGGTAATTTTTGCATATTTTAAATATAGTAATTTTGGATAGTTTGCACCTACCGAGTTTTACTCACCCAATATTTTTCCCCCCACAGATCAAGTTGAGGGCAAAAGATTTTAGGAGGTGCGGTTCAAAGAGATAGCTTGGATCTCTTGAGTTAGTATGTTTTATATATTGTATTTGAAGAATAATTACTACTATATCACTTGGGATTATGGGTTGTTTATGAGAATTATGATATGTATTATTATAATTATTTCTTTTTATGTTGGATTTAGAATTAAGCAAATGTTGTATTAATTTGCATTTAATTTTCATGTCATTGAATTGAAGTAATTATGTTTTACACAAATTTGTATAAATTTCGTATTTGTTACTGTTAGTTTTAGAAAATCACGTTTTTGGGTATGTTTCGCTCAAAATTGATCAAGACCTATTTCTGCAACAAATAAAGATTTCAATTTTTTCTTTCCAAAATGGTATTATACATATATTTCAGATTACTAGTCAGGGAGTAATTTCAGTTTCAAATTTATGATTTCTGTATATTATAAGAAATTTGAAGTTATTTTTCTAAAATTATATATAAATCTGTTAGTAAATTTCAGACCCAGTTTTGAGTATCGTATATTCCGAATTAGCCACGGGCTATTTCTATTGAAGTTGTAGAACTTTAAATTTATTTTCCAGAATGGTTTTATTTATACAATTATGATTTACGGTTAAGAAATAATGACCATTCTACTGAAGTATGTGCAGTTAAGTACGAAAAATATTTTCAACAGTTTTTCTTTTTGTTTTTAAATTCACTTTGACTACTAAATTGTAATTAATGTTGACTAAAATTGACTAGTTTATCTTTCAAAATGAGAAAACAAGCGATTTTATTCATTGCTTTAAATTACACTTCATTTACACTCTTCACGCCTCGCCTTCCGGACTCATTGAATAGAGTTGGATTTTAGAGTTTCGAAAATCGGGGTGTGACAACTTGGTATCAGAGCACAAGTTCCTGATTTTTTGGGCTTGTGAGTTTTAAATTTTCTATAAAAAAAATATATATTGGGTTAAAAGTTTTCATAATTCCTTCTCAATTTTTAATCAAATGTTTTATGAGCTTATTTTCTATGTTTTTATATTAGAAAATAAGCAAGGTTCACTAGCATAAGTTAAGCTATGGAGAGATAATCTTGTTGCAAGTGTAGATGGGATGGGAAATTAATAACTAAAAGCTTTATTATTAACCTATTGTATGTATATAGTTATAATTAGGAATTGTTATAGAAAAAAAAACCTAATAGGTAATTAATTGTGTATTGAAGAATGGCACGAGGAAATTCAAGGAGAAACGTTGAAGAACTTTACGATGCACCAATAGAGATTGAAGGTGAAACATCTCAACAACCACAACAAGAAAATGAAGAACTAAGAAACCGTACACAACGTATCAAAGAACAACTCGAGCAAGTTGTAGGTATCCTACATGGAATGGCAGCAAATATGCAAAATAACCAACAAAGGCAAAATCAACCAACTCCTCCGGCTGCAGTTGTACCCGAAGACCGACCGACCTTAATCCGTAAGAAACTTATTACAATAGGAGTTGCCGAAGAACATTGGGTAAGGATCACTACGTTCATGCTCAAAGGTGAGGCTGATCTCTGGTGGGATAACATCAGAGAAACTCACGATGTCACTTCGATGACCTGGGTAGAGTTTGAAGCCTTATTCTAAGAACAATATTTTCCAGAAACTGATAGAGAACAAAAAAGTATAGAATTTGCTGAACTCATACAGGGTGACATGAGTGTTACCCAGTATGAAAAGAAATTCTGAGAATTATCGCGGTATGGACCACATCTAGTTTCTTCTGAAGTTCTAAAGGCACGAAAATTTGAAAGAGGGCTAAAACTGGGAATACGTGGCAAGGTGGTCCCGTTGTGTCACCAAACATATACACGGGTGGTTCATACTACAAGAGTTATCGAGGCGGACTGGGAAAGCAGTCAAAAATCTCGAGAACAAAATAACAAGAACAAGAAGCAGAAGACAAACCCACCAAATAAGACTCAAAGTCAAGGGATCAAGGCACAACAACATAACACTGAACTTAAATGTTTTAAGTGTAAACAACCTGGGCATCTTAAAAGGAACTGTCCATTGTTGAATCAAGGAGAACAACTACGACCGCAACAACACCAGCTTGAGTGGAGACCTCAACAAGGATAAACATCTGGGCAAAATCAGAGGCAACCCCCACCAGCGAGACCCCAACATCAACAACAGTACGTGCAACCCCAAAACAATCGGGGAAGACCTCCTTACCAATAGAGAAATCCAGCACAATAATATCAGCCAAGGCCTCAACAACAAAACCAGCAGAGAGCACAGGGTCAAGTATACAACGTTGCACCCATGGAAATGAAGTAAAAGAAGAGAACGCAATTATTGAAGGTAGATTTCTCGTATTTAGCTCTTGGGCACGTATTTTGTTTGATACTGGTGCATCACACTCATTTATATATGTGAATTTTGCATCTATGCTTGGTTTGGAATCTAAACAATTGCATTTCGTGTTGTGTGTTTCTACCCCTTTGGGAAAGTCTGTTGAGATTAACAGAATATATAAATCGTGTGCAATTAGATTTGCTGACCAGGACTTTGTCGCTGACCTTATCTTACTAGATATGACTAGGTATGATGTCATTCTAGGTATGAATTGGTTGTCTTTATTTCATGCGTCTTTAGATTATTTTAAAAAAAGAGTTACTTTTCATCCTCCTGGTGGTCCAACATTAACTATTCTGGGAGACAAAGAGAGACTATTGACGCCTCGAATGCCTGGACGACGACTTCAACGGTTAGAAGCCACTAGTCAGTTAGCTCTTTTAGCACATATGGTAGGTGAAGAAGATTCGAGCAAAATAGTGGAAGATATCTCTATAGTTCAAAAGTTCCCAGATGTATTTCCAGAAGAACTACCAGGGTTACCTCCAAAACAGGAACTTGATTTCACGATTGAAGTTTACCCCGGTACCAAACCAATAGCTATTACTTCGTATCGAATGGCACCACTCGAACTTAAGTAACTAGAAAAGCAATTGGAGGAACTACAACAAAATTGCTTTATTCGATCCAGTACATCACCATGGGGAACACCTGTCTTGTTTGTGAAAAAGAAAGACGGATCGATGAGACTCTGTGTCGACTATCGACAACTCAATAAAGTCACGATCAAGAATAAATATCCACTACCCAGAATCGACGACCTCTTCGATCAATTAAGGGGAGCAAAGTACTTTTCGAAGATTGATTTGCGATCAGGATATCACCAATTAAGAATCCGTGAAAGTGACATCGAGAAGACAGCGTTTCGCACCAGATATGGTCTCTTTGAATTTTTAGTTATGCCTTTTGGCTTGACTAATGCACCTGCTGCATTCATGGACTTGATGAATAGAATTTTTAGGCCCTACCTTGATCGGTTCGTTGTTGTCTTTGTCGATGATATTTTAATTTACTCAAAGACCAAGGAGGAACATGAGGAACATCTACGAATTGCACTACAAACTCTACGTGATCACCAGTTGTACGCTAAATGTAGCAAGTGTGATTTCTGGATGTTTGAAGTTCTGTTTCTTGGGCACGTCATCTCGCAATATGGAATAGCAGTGGACCCGGCTAAAATTAAATCTGTCCTAAACTAGGAGCAACCGAAGAATGTCTTTGAGGTACGTAGTTTTCTTAGACTGGCAGGATACTACAGAAGATTTGTGGAAAACTTCGCCAGATTGGCAGCACCATTGACTCACCAAACAAAGAAGGGAATCAAGTTCGAATGGAGTAAGGAGTGCCAGAAGTCTTTTCAAGAACTGAAGAAAAGATTAACAACAGTGCCAATCTTGACTACACCGGAGCAAGGCAAGGAGTACATAGTTTACTGCGATGTATTCCACAATGGACTCAGAAGTGTACTGATGTAAGGAGGAAAGGTCATAGCCTATGCTTCACGACAATTGAAGAATCATGAAAGGAATTACGCAACGCACGATTTAGAACTTGCAGCTGTCGTCTTTGCTCTAAAACTTTGGAGATACTATCTATATGGAGAAAAATTTGAAGTATTCTCAGATCACAAGAGCTTAAAGTACGTATTCACACAAAAGGAATTGAATTTAAGGCAAAGACGGTGGTTAGAATTTCTAAAGGATTACGATTTCACCTTAAGTTATCATCCCGGCAAGGCAAATGTCGTTGCAGATGCTCTTAGTCGAAAAACGTACGGGACATTAGCATCACTTAAGATATGTGAAGTATTAGAAGAATTTGATCTCCGAATCGAACGTGGAACTACATGTGCGTATTTGTCGCATGTCGTCGTTGAACCTGTCATCATCAACAAAGTTGTGGAAGCTCAACAACGGAATTCAGAACTTCAAGGAATTCAAATGAAACTTAGGACGGACGAAGCACCTGAGAACTGGACCCAGCGATTGGATGGAGGACTACTTTACAAAGGTAGACTCTGTGTACCTGATGATGAAGAACTTCGGAAGGAGATTCTCGATGAAGCTCATACTTCCAAATTTACTATTCATCCCGGGAGTACCAAGATGTACCAGGATTTAAAACGTCAATATTGGTGGAAGGGGATGAAAAAGGATGTAGCACTTTGCGTAGCAAGATGTCTAACTTGCAGACAAGTGAAGGCAGAACATCAGAAGCCACAAGGGTTATTACAACCATTAACCATAGCAGAATGGAAATGGGACTTCATTACGATGGATTTCGTAAGAGGATTACCTAAAACACGTAAAGGAATGGATAGTGTGTGGGTAATTGTGGACCGACTAACCAAATCGGCTCATTTCTTACCAACAAAAGGGACTGATACCATTTCGGTATTATGTGCACTTTACATCAAAGAGATTGTACGACTTCATGGAGTGCCATTATCTATCGTTTCCGATAGAGATCCTCTCTTCACATCCAAATTTTGGAGAAGTTTCCAACACGCCATGGGAACGAAACTCAACATGAGTACAGCTTACCATCCACAAACTGACGGACAATCAGAACGAACCATCCAAACACTTGAGGATATGCTCCGAGCCTGTGTATTAGATTTCAAAGAAAGTTGGACCGATCAACTACCATATGTGGAGTTTGCATACAACAACAGTTTTCAATCCAGTATCGGCATGGCACCTTATGAAGCACTCTATGGGAGACCTTGCAGATCACCACTGTATTGGGCAGAGGTGAGTGAAAAGAGCGTCGTTGGACCCGAAATACTTCGTGAAGCTACAAACGCAATTCGAATAGTTAAAGAACGGCTACGTGCAGCACAAAGTCGACAGAAGAGCTACGCTGACAAAAGAAGAAGGCATCTTGAATTTCAAGAAGGTGAATATGTTTTTCTTAAAGTATCACCTCGGCTTGGAATCAAAAGATTTGGAAAGAAAGGGAAGCTTACTCCTCGGTACATCGGGCCCTTCGAAATTCTGCAACGAATTGGTGAGGTAGCTTACAAATTGGCTTTACCACTACAACTAAATGGGATACATGATGTCTTTCATGTTTCCATACTACGGAAGTACTACCCCGATCCTTCCCATGTGATCGAATGACAGAACGTTGAATTAAAAAATAACATATCTTATGAAGAGAAACCTATAAGGATCATAGATTCACAAGAGCGTGAACTTCGATTAAAGAATATACAACTTGTCAAAGTTCATTGGCAACACCATGGGGCTGAGGAAGCCACATGGGAGCTAGAGTCCGAGATGAAGACGAAGTATCCAGAGTTATTTTCAGGTATGCTTTACCTTTGGTGTTGAACTTCGGGACGAAATTCTTTTTAGGGGGCGATAATGTAATACCCTGAAATATAGAGTTTAAATTTACCCAATTTTTATGTATGCCTATTGGGTATATTAATTTGAAAAATAAATTTTCTCTTATACATAGTGAATAATGAATTGTATAGAAATACATAATGTGGGTGTGCAAATAATATCTCTAATAGAGTTATATCATAAATTAATTAATATATATATTTTAGAAGTTAATTAATTAATAAGAGAAAAAAAAATTATTTTATTTTAGCCATTGTGAAGCACTTATTTAGTAGCACAAAAAGAAAGAGAAAGAAATATTATTATATTATTAATTAAATAATAATAATAATTATTAATAGATAAAATAAATAATACTTTATATATATGGGTTATGCACCATTCAAATAAAGCAACACTACTTATAAAAAATATATATTTGATTAATAATAACCCACTAAAGATAAAAAATAATTATTTATATTAAAAAATTAAATATGAAAATAATAATAATTATAATAAAAAATCTCAAAATTTTCCTATATAAACCCCCCTTATTTTCTTCTTCAAAACACAAAATCTCCTCTTTTATTTTATGTTTACACCCCTGTTACACCTCTAATTACTCTCCCTAATATACATATTTTCTTTACTCTCCATAACATACCTCTTCATCTACATCCTCTCTCATCAAATCTATAATAGTTACTAGTATTATCATCAAAACCATTGAGAAATCAAGGATTTACATCATCGATCATCACATCCGGAAATAATAAATCAAGTAGGTGATAAGATTTTGACATCAAATTGAGGTAGGTGGGATCCCTACTATAAACAAAATCTAATTTTATATTTTTGTTATGAAATTGCATATGAAATGTATTTATCTTACATGGTTACATTTATTTATTTAATGCAAGGATTAAGGTTTTATTCATAAGAAAAATGGATTAATGGAAGTTTATTAATAACTTGTTATCTAGATTAAAAATAAATCTAGATAGTATCGGTAATGGGAGACCCCCATAATACCTGCAGGTACCGTTGAGTTCCGACTTGAGGAGACGGTGGAAACCGATGTAATAGACCTAAAATAATGGTTAATTATTTAAAAAAAAATCTCTTTTTGATGCATTAATATGGTAATTTTTACGTATTTCAAATATAGTAATTTTGGATAGTTTGCACCTACTGAGTTTTACTCACCCAATATTTTTCCCCCCACAGATCAAGTTGAGGGCGAAAGATTTTAGGAGGTGCGGTTCAAAGAGATAGCTTGGATCTCTTGAGTTAGTATGTTTTATATTATATTTGAAAAATAATTACTACTATATCACTTGGGATTATGGGTTGTTTATGAGAATTATGATATGTATGATTATAATTATTTCTTTTTATGTTGGATTTAGAACTAAGCAAATGTTGTATTAATTTGCATTTAATTTTCATGTAATTGAATTGAAGTAATTATGTTTTACACAAATTTGTATAAATTTCGTATTTGTTACTGTCAGTTTTAGAAAATCACGTTTTTGGGTATGTTTCGCTCAAAGTTGATCAAGACCTATTTCTGCAACAAATAAAGATTTCAATTTTTTCTTTCTAAAATGGTATTATACATGTATTTCGGATTACTGGGTCAGGGAGTAATGTAAGTTTCAAATTTATGATTTCTGTATATTATAAGAAATTCGAAGTTATTTTTCTGAAATTGTATATAAATCTGTTAGTAAATTTCAGACCCAATTTTGAGTATCGTATATTTGGAATTAGCCCCGGGTTTCCATTGAAGTTGTAGAACTTTAAATCTATTTTCCAGAATGGTTTCATTTATACAATTCTGATTTACGGTTAAGAAATTATGTCCATTCTACTGAAGTATGTGCAGTTAAGTACGAAAAATATTTTCAACAGTTTTTCTTTTTGTTTTTAAATTCACTTTGACTACTAAATTGTAATTAATGTTGACTAAAATTGACTAGTTTATCTTTCAAAATGAGAAAGCAAGCAATTTTATTCATTGCTTTAAATTACACTTCATTTACACTCTTCACGCCTCGCCTTCCGGACTCATTGAATCGGGTTGGATTTTAGAGTTTTGAAAAACGGGGTGTGACAATTTCACTCTTCAGTTGATTGACTTTATTACCTGGCCAGAGAGTTCGTGCTAGGATTGTGATCCATGCCCTTGAACCTTTAATCATGGGTGTTGATGTTAAAACTTTTTCTGGGGATCCGTCTTGGTCTTCTTTTTCTTTGAAAGGATTCCTAGTCAATTTTGCCTAACTTGAAGTTTATTTTATTGGGCCCGAACCCCGAGCCCAGCCTGACCTCGGGTTTGGAATGTGAGGCCCAATCCCAAACCCACAGTAATTCACAGGTTCCTCAGGTCAGCACATTTTTTTTTTCCAAAACTTCAGATAAGAATTAAATATGAAAACAAATAGACTAGGGAGAAAGAGAGAGTGAGAAAAAGACCGATCTATTACTTTCTAACTTAAACTTCAACATCAGTTTCAAACAAATAGATCTTCATCTCCATGCCACGTTGGAGTTCATGTTCATGTTCATCCTAACATCCTCCTAGTAAGATTTCTCCACGTATTGATCCTTTGTCATCATACATACTATTATTTCTTCTTTCAACTTGTCAATCTAGGGTTTAGATTAGGTTAGAAAAAGGAGAGATACTTCGTTTAATGACCATTATGTTTTGTTATAACAGTGTTTTTCTGATTTAACACAAATATCGATTTGGGCCATAAGTGTTAAATTTCAGATTGAGATAAATCTGAAATAGATATAAAATAAAGATGAAATAAATAGACGCGAGAGATTTAACGTGGTTCGGTCATGATCGACCTACATCCACGACACAAAAAAGCCACTAGGCTGAATATTATTGATCTCCACTACTTTGAGATTGTGAGATAATGGAATTATATAATATTACTCATATTTATAGAATGAAATAAACCAAAATAAGGAAAGACTTGTTTCCCAAGAATTACAATATAATTAGGAAACTAAATATTACGAAAGACTAAATATAAGAAAATTAAATAATCCTAGAAATCTTGGAGATCTTGGATCGTTGCACATCTTGATACGATATTCTTTCCTAATAATAAGATTGTTATAACGGCTGGTGTAATGGTAACAACCCTCTACTGTTACACCGTTATAATGGTCGTTCACAAATATTGGTAATAGTAAGCTTTCAAAACTATCTATTATAATGATAAGCTTTTACCTTGATGAGGTTAAAAAATTCACAGAACATTTAGTTTTTTTTTTTTCTTAATTTTTTTTTATCATCATTAATATGATAATTAAGAATATCGTTGTCACAAAAAATTAGCCATTCATCATCACATTGCTGCAGGACCCGGACGGGGGTGTAAGCATAGTTAAAGAAATTTGGGTAAGATATATGTAATAATAACAGAACCAGAACTGTTAAGATCACAACCATTAATGGGTTCAATTTCTAAGTATGATATATACATTAATTGGTCTAAGCAGTAAATTAAACATTTCATTTCCTATAGCTTCATCAAAACCCTATCAAAAGTTAGTATGAAAAAAAAGAAGGAAAAAGCAACCATTAATTACCATACCAATTTTATTCATGACAGCCAATTAAGTCCCACAATACACTGAGGGAGAGAGAGGACAAAGATGAAAACCTGCAGTCATGTCCATACAACAATATCATAAGATGCTTAATTAAGAACTACTAGTTGAAGTAATAGTCTCAACATGATCCAAATGATCTTGTAGCAGCTTCAACAATACCTCTCTTCGTTGCCTCTCACTTCTAGATAGAAAATCCCTGGCCGTTGTTTCATGGGGGCATAAACAAAGATAGAATTCGCAAAGAAATTTCACATCAAAATCTTCAATCTTCATTACCTCTTCATACAATTCTTTCTTGTATGCTGGACCCCTTCCACTTTCGAAAAATGCTTCACACATCTTACCCAATTTCACAGAAATAGGATCAATCTTAAACCCAACCTCCTCCTCCTCATCATCATCATCATCATCATCGTCGTCGTCGTCGTCGTCGTCGTCGTCGTCATCATCATCATCATCATCATCATCATCATCATCATCATCATCATCATCATCATCATCATCATCGGTGGTGGTGGTGGTGGTGGTGGTGATGGTAGGCATATTCCCTTTTAAAGATGCATCTTCTTCTTCTTCTTCTTCATCGCTCATATTATTTTCATTCTCTTCTTCTTGGTCGTCTAAACATGTTTGAATGCTAATTATACTATTCCAGCCAGAAAATGGTACTTTTAAATCATCCAAGCTGATGTAGTCTTCTTCATTATCCAAATCCTTCAACAAATACCAGGAGGCCACCCGATACAAGGTGGCTACTATAAAACCGATAGTCAATAGAATCCAGTTCCTGTTCATCTCCATGCTGCTCATCATTTTTATATACCTTTCTACAATATCATAATATATTTGAATTAATTAGTTTAATTTCCAGCTCATATATCTATACTACGTATATAATGCAAATATTTCAGTGAAACTTATTTTGTCAAAACTTCTTAATATACGCTCTTATGTGTGTTTTTCAATTAGCAAATTGCATATATATAGTTGTAAATTATTTAATAAATGGATGGCATAGTTGGTACTAAATAAAACTCTAGCATTAAATAGAACAACATATGCATTAATAAGCAACAACTATAATTAAAAAATAAACCCAACGTAAACATGTACAGGAAGCTTATATATATATATATATAACATGATTAGAATATATAAGCTGAAGTTAATCATGGTTAATTATATCAGATGTTGAAATGTGTGGTGATCGATTGGATGAGATTTAGGTTAGAATAAACTGAGATTTACATGCATATGGATGTGTTGATAATATGCCAAATTGTTTTAGGTTTTCCTAATTAGGATCTGTAATTTTACTCTTTTAAGTAAAAAGCTACTTTCTTTGTCTTAAAAAGGATTGATACATGTAGACCTGGCAACGGGTGAACCGGCCCGCCAAACCGACCCTAACCCGACCTGCCAAAGTCGACCCAACCCATCCAGTACAAGCTGTTTATGTTAACCATCTGATAGAGTTAGGGTTGACATTTTTGGACCCGCGGGTCAGTAGGGTCAATCCGCCCAACCCGCGGGTGACTCGCCAACCCGTGAATTATAATTTTTTTAAAAAATAATACTTTAGTTTCATTTTTTTATAAATAATTTTTAATTTTAATTTTTAAGTTTTAGTTAGTAATTTAATCTTTCAACTAATAAATTTGACAAATTTTAATCTAATTAATGAGTTTTAAGTTTAAAATAATGATTAATGAGTAATAAATGGTCTTTAAAATTTTTAAATTTTAGTTACGGTTAACCCGCCAACCCGTTAGGGTCAACCCGCCTAGACGTAGGGTTTGAAAAACTGACCCGTTTATTAAACGAGTCAGGGTTAGGGTTGAGCAATATTGACCCGTTAACCCGCTAACTCGACTAGGGTCGACCCTAACCCTAACCCGTTGCCAAGTCTAGATATATGTACATGGGCTACCAACTCAAATTGATATTCGACTACGTAGGTATTGACGTACGGGTTGATTTTTTAAACCGCTCACACGTGCATCATGTGTGGAAGAGGGCTCATTTTAATAATTAAATAGGAAAGTATGGAATATTGACCCTAGGTCACCTTGACTTATTACCCGACCTGTAGGGTCCACATAAAGATGATCTGAGGGCTAATTTTCACTGATGACGTTCTCTCACTATATATTATGTAGATCATATTAAATCAGTCTATTCTTTAAAACTCCTAACACCATAAAAAAATTGTCTAAAATTTGGAGACCTAGGGTCATTCTATCCCTTCCCTTTGATAAATGCCTTAAATAATTATTACTCAAAATTGTAGTTTAATACATTTCTAATATCAATATGTTATAGGCCCTGTTTGAAAGTTTTCCTCAAGCTAGCCCCCGATATATCAAAGCCGGCTCTGGATTTTCGGTGAAGATATTCTTCTCACAAAATAGATTAACCTCACAAAAAAAAACAATCGATTTTAAAACTTCTAACCCCATGATTGGAAATAAACAGTAAAAAAGACATAAAATTTGTCAATTTTCAAAAGCTGATTTGAGGGAGTTAAAAGTCTTAGAACATGCTAGGATGATTTTCATGGTGAGAAGATCACCCTCACAAAAAATCAGCCATAAATCATCCTCCTTCATGATATGGGTTTCACCAGCGTCCCTGAAACTCGGGTCATCTGATCCTTTCTCTTTTATGAGAACACAAAAAAGTTTGAAGCCCTATGAATTACCGCATACAAATATCATACAAAAATAAAACAAACAAACAAACAAAGATTTAACAAAATACCTCACTTCTTTTAATTGAAAAACTCCATTAATTAATTTTTAACTAAAAAAATCGAAACAAATTAACAAAAAGATAACAAAGATAAAGATTTGTATATGTTTCTAAAAGAGAATCTAGGAATTGATAAGAGAAATCTAGAAAGAGAAAATGAAAAGAGCTTACAGAGGACTCGATGGCCGAATTGGAGAACTGTGGAGACAGGAGAAGAGCAGAATATGTTTACTAGCGTACAGGCACCTATAGCTCCGTTTAAATATCTGTCTTTGTGGGAAACTTATGGCTATGTACCAAAGGTGGGTTAACTCACCTGATTAGATGAATCACGAGCTGGACCGATTCGTGTCAAATTTGACCAGTCAAACTATTTGACTGTAAGAAGGCTAAATTAATGTGACAGCTACGTGACTAATGCTTGGTATACCACTATTTTTTTTTTCTAACCACAATTTGACTACATTGTCTCTGGACTCCTTTTCAAGGACAAGAAGTTTTAGAACCATATAATTTTTGGTAAATAGATCATTTTCATAAAAAAATATCATTACCCTATGTGCTTCACATATCACGTGGTCGGAAAAAAACGGTATATCTAACATTATTCTATCTTTTGGTGCCATTTGTATGTTCTTTTTTGAAAAAAAGATTTGCTTAAAAAAAAAATCAAACTATTCGACTCCAGTGAGTTAGTTTGACTCTCCTGAGTCTCAAGATGAGTCCTGAGATCGTCCCCGATTTATCAACTTTGGAAGCATCGAAATGTAGATAAAGTATTACACGTAAGAGACAGTGCCACAATACTGGCAAAATTAAAATTTAAAAATTGTTTGTCCTGTTATGCCAGAGAGTTCTTGCCAAATAGAACTACTAATTTATGATGGGATTTGGTGAATTAATGCGAGATTCTTATAACGTAATTTCATACAATGAACGCAACCAATAAACGTTGGGCACAAGCTGTAGTCTCGAAAATCCAATGCCTCGAAATTCAATACTCTCTCTGGAAGCTCCCGCTTTAAGTGCGCAACGGTTTTCGCATTTATTAGGAGGGTTCAATGCAGAAAAAAATTTAGTACTATAAAGAGATAACTAGCCTAGGTGTTTCTCCACAATGTTTCTTCTTCTAAATAGACTTTTCACTGGTTTTTAAGTCTCTCTTGTTTGTCTATCTATCTAGCTTCAATTTTTTTAGCTTTCTCTTGGTTCTACGAATGTAGATGCTCGTTATGGAGGTAATGATCACCATTGATTTTGGGTTTGTTGAAGCTCAATTCAATGACATGTACCACAACTATGATGTCACGGGTTCGATCTCAACTTATTTACCTTTTCTCTATGACTGAAGGTAATATTTGTTGATATTATCAATTCTTTTCATTTTAATTATCCTCATTTGGTTGGATCTGATGGTCTTAAATGCCTCCTATTATTCTCAAAAATTTTTGTTTCTTTTCTATAATATTTCTATATCAAGCTCTTGTCAATTTTTTTTGTTATTTGGATGAATCAGATGATGTTAAGGAGGCTTTGGCGAAGGATGCATAACATCATACAACCTTAACATTAGATAACTTCAATAACAGTGAAATTAAGGAAGCTATATATTGGATGTTCAAGGTAAACAATGTGAAATTGGTTGGTGGTTCGCCAAGTAGATGTCTCTAGACACTAAAAAGTGGGGATTTTTGTCTCCTTGAGCAAAAGCAGTCTTATAGAGAATTAAATTTTTTGCAGGAAGTGGTAGCTCCAGTTATAGAAGTACATGAGGATCTATGAAGGAAAGTATCGAACACTAGATGATTTAATGTTGAATGTTAAAGCATCGGACAATTATTGGGTGTTTGTGGACCGTTTGGTTTGGGATCTACAATTTTCCTTTATTTATTTTTCTTAATGTAAATCTTTGTTTTCGAACTTTTCAATAAAATTTTGCCCAAATAAAATTCATTTAACGACTAATAAATTTTGACAAATATTCGTTGTTTTAAGTATTATTCGTAAAAATGCTTAAAAGACCACCAGCAACAAGGACAATTTTAATTAAGAACATTACTAACTTAAATTTGCAATAAATGCTAATAAATATCTTGAATTCCTTGGGATGTTTATCCACCATTAAGAAAAATCATGTGAAAATTTTCTTCCTTGAATCTCTTAGGTTGTTTGTTTTTCCCTGACTCGTTTAATAAACGGGTCAGTTTTTCAAACCCTAGAATTTGTACATGTCATAAATCCTCTCTATACGTTCCACACTTTATTATTTCACTTACTACGCCCGAATTCTCAAAAACACCTTGTGGGCCCAATGATATCTGGTGGCTTCGATGATGCGCAGTAAGCCTAGCCACGCCTGATGGGCCAGGGGACGTCCAAGGAGAAAATATTCAAGCATTGTATCTGCTATAGAAATGGGCATTGCGATCAAAGAGTGGAAGAACCTTATGCAGTGTTGAAGCTCTCGACTCGATGGTCTATTCTATGGTGCCTTGATTGGGGATCAGCTCAAACTCCAACTGGATATGAAAAATGATTGTTCCCCCAATAAGCGAAGGCTCTAGATCTCAACACTGGATAGGTGTGGATCCTGTTGTACCATAGCATATGGCTTGCTTTCCTGTCTTTATAGACAGTCCATATACAGATCCCATTTCAGTTGGAAACCCAGAACCCTTACTAGCGTACGCAGCTGCAGATTTATTTGTAGTAACCGCAGGCGCAGGAGCAATTGTCTTATTGTCACAGACTATCTTCAACCTACGAAAAGGAGAAAAGAAAGGTATCATACGATTCATAACCCACCACGAAGCTCTTCTACAGTGGAAGTAGTTATTGCCTGTCTCCCACAAGCTCACATAAGGATTAATCAATAGATATGTAATGTCACCACCCCTTCTGATCTCAGATGAATCTGAAAAAAGAAAAAAAAGTATTGCCTAGTCATTGTACTCAACTAGAAAATTTTATGAATTCTTCACCTTGGCATTCAAGATAAACTTCTGAATTTAAGAATTCACAAAATAACTTCACATAGAGTAAC
Source organism: Macleaya cordata (assembly GCA_002174775.1). Taxonomy (NCBI): domain Eukaryota; kingdom Viridiplantae; phylum Streptophyta; class Magnoliopsida; order Ranunculales; family Papaveraceae; genus Macleaya; species Macleaya cordata. The sequence continues at coordinate 28,151 of MVGT01002002.1, forward strand.
GAAGTGATAATCCAATATTTGCCATCTATGGTATAAGATGTTGGAAAAACATTTTCAAAGAAATCAGCATTCTTAGTTTCAAGAATAGTGTTGACATCAACTAGGTTGTTCTCACTTCTAGTTACCAAGAATCTATACGCAGCACTATTTTCAGCATAACCAATGAACATACAGTCAACTGTTCTAGGTCCCAGTTTTCTCTTTTTAATCTCTGGTACAAGAACCTTGGCAAGACACCCCCACACTTTAAGGTATGCTAGATTGGGTGGATGCTCTTTCCACAATTCATAGGGTGTCTTCCCAGTTTTCTTGTAGAAAATTCTGTTTTGAATGTGACAAGCTGAGAGAATAGCTTCCCCCCCACAGGTTCAAGGGTGCTCCAGAACTAAATAGCATGGCATTCATCATTTCTTTTAGGGTTCTATTTTTCCTTTCAGCTATTCCATTAGACTCTGGTGAGTAAGGCAGCGTAGTCTCATGAATAATTCCATAGTTTTCACAAAACGTGTTAAGAGGGTTAGACTCATATTCTCCTCCTCTATCTGATGTAAGTCTCTTTATTTTCTTATTTAATTGGTTTTCAACCTCTGCTTTGTATTTTAAGAACATTTCACCTACTTCATCTTTGTTTCTAAGCAGATATACTTTAGTGTACCTAGAATAATAATCAATAAACGTAACATAATATGATTTACCTCCTCTGGATACAGTTTGTTTCAAATCACCAAGATCACTATGAATTAAACTAAGTAATTCAGATTCTCTTTCAACAATAGGTTTACAAGTTTTCTTGGTTAGTTTAGTCTCAACACAAGAGCTACATTTATCAGGGTTAACATTACTAAAATTTGTTATCAAACCACATTCTTTCATTTTCTTGATATAAGGAAAATTCACATGTCCTAATCTTCCATGTCATAAATCAATGGAGTCAAGCAAGTAAGCAGAAGAAGATGCATTTCCATTAACTATAACATTAAGTACATTCAACATAAATAGTCCCTGACTACAATACCCTTTCCCTACAAAGGCTCCATTCTTAGTGAGTACAAGTTTATCTGATTCAAATGAAAGTTTGATCCCCACTTGCCCTAGCAGAGAAACAGAGATAAGATTACATCGTATTTCAGGAACATGGAGTACATTGCTCAGTGAGAGGGTTTTCCCTGATGTGAGTTTGAGAAGAACCTTTCCTTTTCCCACTACTGGTGTGGATCTGGAGTCACCCATGTATACATGTTCTTCTCCTTCCCTCACTGGAATGTATTCTGAGAAGGAATTTCTATCTCCACAAATATGGCGAGTGGCCCCAGAATCGACCACCCACTCCTTCTTCCCAGCCACCATGTTCACCTGTGAAACAACAGCAACAATGACATCCCCCTCAACTAAATTAGCTTTGGGAGGGTTGTTGTTTCCATCTCTACGTTTCCTGCATTGAGCTGCATGGTGTCCAGGTTTACCACAAACATAACAACTTCCAGGTTTCTTGAAGGCAGGGTTATGGCCTTTGTGTTTGGTGCTAGAGTTGTGCTTATGACTGTGCTTCTTGAATTTGTTGTGATGTGGTTTACTGGAGGTTCCTTCAACTAGATTTGCTTTAGAGTTAAGCTCTTTAGCCTGATCAGCCTTGTCTCTAAGTGTGCTCTTTTCTTCAATGCGTATATGAATTATAATCTGTTCAAGGGTCATCCGTTTTCTCTTGTGTTTCATACTGTTTTTATAGTCCCTCCAAGAGTCAGGAAGTTTTTCAAGTAGGCAACCAGATATAAATGATTTAGGGAGTTCAATATCTTCATTTTTGAGGTCGCTAATCAGTGCATGATATTCATGAATTTGTGAAGACACATCCTTATTATCAGACATTTGGAAATGCAGGAAATTACCTATAGCATATTTTTGAGTACCAGCATCTTCAATAACATATTTTTGGATTAGATTTTCCCATATCTCATATGCTGATTTAAAGTTGCAGTAGATATCAAATAAGTCATTGGACAGGGTACTTAGGATAGTATGGCGGCATACCTTGTTCCCTTTTGTCCATTCGTACAAATTTTCATCATAGTTTTCCATACCTTCAGTAGGTTGTGGCTGTGTGAGGTACTGTGCTAGATTCATCACATCCAGGCTCGAGTAGATCCGTTCTTGCCAGCGTTTGAAGTGAGTTCCACTGAAGAGATCGATCTTTGAAGTGTCTAGAAGTGATCTCGTGGTAATGAAAGCAGTATCCATATTCTTCTCTAAAGATAGTTGGAAAAACAGTAAATCTAGCATAAGAACAATATGAAGATCGAGGCGTGTAAACACTGCCCTTAAGAGAAGATTCGCCCCCTCTCGGAACTGATCCGGGTGCAAGCAGGTTTTGTAGACGATCTCTCTCCAGGGTACAACGATCTAGCTCCACAAGGATACACTCCAATGTAGAACTCTGATGAACAGTGTTAAGTTTTCCTCTGGTGTATAGGAGATGAAGTAGCAGATCAGAGCAAGGAGAAGAAGATCTCAAGGAGAGGTCGTGAGTCCCTCTAATATCAAGTGGGAAGGAAAAAGGAAGTAGACAGGCATGGGAGACAACAGCATCGAGCTTGCTGCGTAGGGGACACACGTGGGACAACAGCATTGGTGTTGCTGCGTATGGAACACGCGTGGGACACAAGTATTATTAACCTCGTGTGAGGTGAGCAGAAGAAATGTTCACAAGTGGGCTGGACACAAAGCAAAAGGAGCAAAACAAAGCCCAACCCCTGCACACACACGAGGCCCAAACCGATGGATTTGCACCCCCCCTGCGCGCGTATCGCACGGGCGCATGCCCAGTCAATAGGTTTTCGGACCAGGCCCTCAAATCCCAACGTGGGCTGATTCACCCTTGTGCGCGCAATGCCCACCTCTAATACTTGCTTACCACTAAGAGATTCACCCATAACTTATTAACAAGGTGTCAAAAAGTTTCTCAAGCAATGTGGGACTAAAGGGTCTCTAGTTGTAACACAAGAGTGTAGACAACTAATCTAGTTGAATGGGACAAGAAAATAAAATAAGGGAGACAAAGATGAGTCCCACCACATGAGAGGAATTATTTAATTAATTAATGGGACACAACATAATGGGTATTTTGAAATACTTAATAAAATACAACAATCCCCCACATGTTTCAAAATACATGAATAGGAAGGAATAACCAGAGGAATATGAAGATCAGTGCATCAGGAATGGTGCCTTTCGGGCTATGAACCACCCTTAGGACAACAGATCATTATTCACAGAGACATGGTGAAGCATGTAGCTTCTATGAACCATTGTTTCCTTGTGTGACAAGAGGACCTGTCATCCACACTAATCCCCAGAACTTAGCTGTTCGCGGTTTGGCGCATTTTGGTCCTGTGCTCCCTGGTTTTCATAAGTGTTCTAGAGAACTTGCCCAAGTTCCCATAGGAATCGACCCAATTCCACGCTTATATAGGTGAACTTCCATCAAGTATGTACTGCAGTATTGCATACCACCCAAATTAGGGCTATGGAATTCATTAAGAGCATAACTCATCCTCTCATCACTGCAGTAAGCACTACCACACCATAGGAAGGGACTTCTCAAAAATATAAATGTAGTGCATGTGAGATGATATGTGACTTGTTATTACCCCTATGAACCTACTTCATGGGATCTCTAATCACATAGGTGCGGTTACCATCACTGTCATCCCGTAATATAGGCAAAAGTCCCATTCCCCTCCTATTTAGTGGTTTTGTCAGAGGATCGGTCAAATTCAACTCTGACCTCACATAGTCCAGACTCGAGCAGCTGCTTAATTATGCTATATCTTAGACGTATATGTCTACTTTTCCCATTGTAGATTTTTACTCTTTGCTTTTGCTATCGCAGCCTGACAATCGCAAAGCTATGCACTGAAGGAGGTGGTTTCACTCCAATGGGAAGATCTGCCAAGAGGTTTCTAAGCCACTCAGCCTCAGAACATGCCTTCTCTAAGGCGATCAACTCGGACTTCATGGTAGACCGAGATAAATATGTTTGCTTGGAAGATTTCCAAGTCACCGCTCCTCCACTAAGGGTAAACACATAACCACTAGTGGCTTTGATCTCGTCTGAATCTGAGATCCAGTTGGCATCACTATACCCTTCTAGTACTGGTGGAGAGCCACATAACCTTAATCCATAATCAATTGTGCATTTTAAGTACTTAGCTATCCTATCAAGTGCAGTCCAGTGATCCTTGCTAGGATTCTGAGTATATCTACTAAGTCTTTCAACTGCGTAGGCGATGTCAGGTCTAGTACAATTCATCAAGTACATTAGGCTACCAATGATTTGGGCATATCTAGGTTGTGAAACACTATGTTCTTTATTCTTTTTGAGT
>MVGT01002002.1:33745-59087 GCA_002174775.1 Macleaya cordata
CGCGCACGAGGCAAATCCAGCCCACGTTGGAATTTGGGGGCCTGATCCGGAAACCCATTAACCGGGCATGCGCCCGCACGATACGCGCGCAGGGGGGGGTGCAAATCCACCGGTTTGGGCCTCGCGTGTGTGCAGGGGTTGGGCTTTGTTTTGCACCTTTTGCTTTGTGTCCAGCCCACTTGTGACTGTTTCTTCTGCTCACCTCAAACGAGGTTAATAATACTTGTGTCCCACGCGTGTTCCCTACGCAGCAACACCAATGTTGCTGTCCCACGCGTGTCCCCTACGCAGCAGGCTCTATGCTGTTGTCTCCCATACCTGTCTACTTCATTTTTCCTTCCCACTTGATATTAGAGGGACTCACGACCTCTCCTTGAGATCTTCTTCTTCTTCTCCTTGCTCTGATCTGCTACTTCATCTCCTATACACCAGAGGAAAACTTAACGTTGTTCATCAGAGTTCTATATTGGAGTGCATCCTTGTGGAGCTAGATCGTTGTACCCTGGAGAGAGATCGTCTACAAAACCTGCTTGCACCCGGATCAGTTCCGAGAGGGGGCAAATCTTCTCTTAAGGGCAGTATTTATACGCCTCGATCTTCATATTGTTCTTACGCTAGATTTACTGTTTTTCCAACATAACAATGGCATAGTCATGTCATCATTCACCATGCAAAGAATGCAATTCATGGCTAAGATCTTGATGCAAGGAAAAAATATATTTTGCACTAGCAAGAAGGATTATAGGCAGAAGTACTAGCAACGGAAAAAAGAAATGTACAATCACATTCGAAGTCAAGTGGCGAGGTTTCTTCAGGGGTAGCCCAGCAGATATTTGGACCTCCCAGAATTCCTCAACTGATCCTTGTTGATAAGTTAACGCATCAAACATACATTTCTAAAACTTAGAATAAGAATAAACTTTTGAAATATACGATAGCTCGTGCATAGCATGAATTATTTCCAAAATTTCGATAAGTAGTTTCATATGTTTTATAATTTATTTTATTGTTGCTGAAACACCCAAAGTCATATTCGAACTTTTCCCATTTCTAAGTAGTGCAGTATCAGATTTTATCAACTACATGAAGACGGAATCTTTTAGATGATCCAAATCAATGACGAGTATAAATTAAAAGAAGTATCACTCAATGCACTGCTCCAAGAAACTCATATTTGACCACTGGGACCTCTCAGTATTACCATTTGTCTTGGAAGCATTCTGGGAAAAAAAAAAGGGGTGGATTGTTTATATGCTACTCAACATACAAGGATAATAGTCCCGCAACTCATCGGTGTTTAATTCTCTGATGAGTACTACCAAAATTTGACTGACAATGTAAACATCCTATCCAGATGAAAAACTTGGGGGCAGCTACAACATACAAGAATAAAAGTCCTCCAAAGTTGATGCAAAGAGCAGTTAGATAAATCTGATCGGTATAACTAACTTTCATGTAATATGTCCAGTAAAACAATCATTCCAAAGTTTGGATGTATCAAGTCTCTTAGAGTGTCTGGTTATATGTGCCTTTTATGTCAAGTTTCTTGGTTTACAAGAGAACAACAATGTAACACCAAGCAGGAAAGCAATATTTAAAATCATTAGCTAAACTCGTTCCAAGAAAACATACCTTGTGATTGTGTCACTAGAATATCATACTGCCAAAGGTAGCATGATCAATTCATTGAAGCAAAACTCAAGAACCATAGCATGATCAATTCATTGAAGCAAAACTCAAGAACCATAGACCTTATATGTGCAAAAAAAATTCTGAAAATGGGCGACTCAAATATATTTCTTTAGCCCATGCTCCACGACCTTGTAGAGGTTAATGTCATAATTTCCTTAGGAATGGTCTCATCAAGTTTAAAACACAAAGCATTACCATATTCACCTATGGGCTTTCATCCGTTTCTATCCCATTGTCAGGAACATTACAGAGTGCTGGAATGCAGCCCTCTGCAATGAGATTCTTTACATCTGAAGAGGTACTGGCATCTTCAGAGAACTTCCTTAGTGCATCTATCAGAACTGAATAGTTCTTATCTGACTGACCAGGAAAAGTTCCCACTTGAACCATTACTTTTAATATCTCAAAAGCCAAGAGCAAGTCACCATTAGAAATAAAACCATTTATTAGCGCAACATATACGAAATTGTCAGGTCTCATTTCCTTATCTTTCATCTCACGAAAATAGACTAGAGCAACATCTGTCTTATTGCACTTGCACAAACCATGAATAAGAGCCATGTACGCAATCCTGTTTGGAGTACATCCCTTTTTCCCCATTTCCACCCAAAGCACGAGAGCTTCACTGTGTTTCCCTGCATTGCACAACCCATCTATTAAAGTTGTGTAGGTAATTACCGTGGGTTCTATCGTTTCATCAATCATTCTTTTAAGAAAAAGTAGGGCTTGATTAATCTCGTTTATTTTGCACAACCCATCTATCATCAAGTTGTAGGTAACAACTGAGGGTAAGAGGCCCTTCTCCAACAACTCATTCAGGAATTCCTGCGCTTCTGATACTCTTCCAACCTTACAAAGCCCACGTATTATAATGTTGTAAGCAACAAGATCAGGACGATACCCACGCGCAGAAATGTCCCTAAATAGGTCCATAGCCCGATCAACTTCGTGAAACTTAAACAGCCCATCAATGGCTGCAGAATATGCAACAATATCAGGGAGGAAACCTTCTCCAAGCATGCCATTCAAAAAATTACAAGCTTCAATTGCCTTCCCTTTTTTGCAGAGCTGCTTTACAAACATGGAAGAGTGTTTTATCCATGGTTCATGCCCACAGGAACGCATCTCCCTCATTATATCAAGTGCTCCGGATACATTTTCCCTTCTACATAAGCAACCAAATATGCAATTGTGGGTGAATTGTGTAGGTTTCAGTCCAAATTCCTTCATCTCTCTCAAAAGCTCGATGCCTTCCTCTAATCTATCCGAATTGCAAAGCTCATTGATTAAATTGTTATACAGCAACAGATTTCTTTGACAACCGATTAGAGCCATATCAGTAAAGAGTTTTAAGGCCAAATCCAATTTCCCATTCTTGCATAAACTATTAATCACAATTTTAAAAGAATCAGTGCTTGGGATGAACTTTTTCTTAACCTTGAAAAGATTATCTATTACAGCTTCACCATCAAATTCAACTCCCATCATAGCCTGAAGCAACAAATAAGCTTTATCTACCAAACCATGATTAACAAGCCCATCTAAAACAGAGTAATACAGCAAAACCCTAGCTTCCAACTCCAAACCTTCCTCACCCTCCTCAAGTAATTGATTTGCTATAACCAAATCGCCTTCTGCACAAAAAGATGAAATTAACTTCATAATTATTTCGACATCAGGAAAAATACCTGTATCCTTCATCTCGGTGTATAAATCCAAAGCCTTGTTGAGCTCAGTCTTCTTACAGAGACCTTCAATTAATACACTATAAAGTTTCAGGTCTGGACTAAAACCCAACTTCCGCATTTTATCAAACAGTTGAAGGGCTTTATCAACTCTTGATTCTCTTGTAAATCCATGAACCAACAAACACAAAGTTTTCTCATTCAGACACTTATTCATTTCTTCCATCCTCTCAATCAACTCAAAAGCCTTATCAATCTCACCCCACTTACTAAATGATACCACCAAGATCGTTAATATATGTTCATCAACCCACCCCTTATCAAAAATCTGATTGAAAACACATAAAGCTTCTTCAAATCTCCCGGAATTACAATACGCCTTTAAAACTGGGGTTAGGGTAAATTTATCAGGAACCCAACCTAAATCTCTCATTTCCTTCAATCTCAGCTCAACCAATTCAACTTTACTGGATTTAGCAAGAGCTTCTAATAAACAATTGTAACTGTAATTACTCAAAACAGTAAGCCCCAATTTCTGGGCTTGATCAAAGACGTGAATGGCTTCTTCCACCAATTCCTGATTACCCAAACACCTAATGAGAAACCCTAATGCTCCTGGAGTCATTGAACACCGGGAATTCACTATATCTACCACTAAAATTTTCAGTTGAGAAGTTTGTTTGGCTACAGAGAGAATTGACGCCATTGTATTGTATGTGTAACAATTATGTCTATACCCATCTTGTTCTGCTGCCCACAGAAAGAACTCATAAGCAATTTTCCAACTCTTAAAACCTTTCAAAACGATTTCGACTATTTCAGTTGTTAATCTTTCTCCGTAAAGTCTCAATTCTTCGCTGTTTTGGAATAATTGTCGCTTTGTAAAGATTGTAGTGAGTTTGTTAACGATCTCACTGCGGTCTGAATGAATGGGGACATTTACAGATGAATGGTGAATTTTATGGGATTGGGAATTAGGGTTTGATTTGTTGATTGGGTTCTGTGGGTCTAACGTGTTCTCTGTGTGAAGGAAATATTTGATTAGATGAGAATGGTGGAGGATTTTTGGTGGGAAGAAATGGCGGATTTTTTTTGGTCCTCGTAAAGACATCTGTTTAGAAGGTCCAAAAGGTGGTTTACTTTCAGAAGAAAGGTTTTTGTGGGATGTTAAATATGTCCTCCATTAATGGATTTTGGGAAACTCTCTGATGCAGGGTGCACAGTGCAGAGTGCAGACTAGAAGAGTGCAGCCGCAAGGTAAGAGAGTCTGAGCTCCCAACGGTTGGCTATTAGGTGTGTATCAATCAATTTTTGTGTTTTTATACATACGTCCTTCCTTTTATGGTTTATTATACATGACCCCCCGACTTTACTTAAACATTAGATATCCTTAGTCAAACGTCGTTGACCAAAAATGTGACTATGAAAATGAAGTGACAGTTTATTACTAATAAAAGAGTTTAAACATTAAAAAAAATTGGTAATTTTGATTTTAAATTTTAAACTAGTGAACCATGTTTACTGGTAATTGGTGGGTGCTTAATTGCATTTAACCAAGTTTTACATTTTCGCTTAGAATCACATTTTATTTTCGCCATCCTAATATTGACCACCCAACTTTACTTAAACATTAGATATCCTTAGTCAAACGTCGTTGACCAAAAATGTGACTATGAAAATGAAGTGACAGTTTATTACTAATTAAAGAGTTTAAACATTAAAAAAAATTGGTAATTTTGATTTTAAATTTTAAACTAGTGAACCATGTTTACTGGTAATTGGTGGGTGCTTAATTGCATTTAACCAAGTTTTACATTTTCGCTTAGAATCACATTTTATTTTCGCCATCCTAATATTGTTGTACAGGTCTTAAATTAAAAAAATTAATTTGATCATTTTGCAATAGTTGTATTTGTTTTTGTTAATACATCGATAATCATTCGACTGGGTCGAATGATGTTGATCATGTGTTCAAAGTCACATAAATGTTAGTTTGAAATCAAACTAAAAAAACCAATAACAATTCAATCCTTAAACTAACAAATAAAATTTGATCAAAATCAACAAATAAATAACAATTCAAATTTTAAATTAACACCCATCTTACTTAGAGCATCTCCAATGCAAAAGTCTTATAAGACAATGTCTTATCTACGTAGCATGTCTTAGAGCATCTCCAATTCTAATGTGAATGTGGTAAAATAAGACTGCCACGTAGGATAAATAGACATTCTCTTAAAAAAAACCTTCTCCAATGCTAATATGAAGAAAGGATGTGATGATGACGTGGCAGTAGTTATTCTAGACATTGTGAAGTAGAATGTCTATTTCTAGACATTCATCTTCATAATGTCTTACGGTCCAGATCACCAATTTTTTTTTTCCCTCCAAAACTTTTAGTTACTTTTTAAACAAAATAAGTTTGACCCATTCAAAAATTAAGTGCCACATAAGTTAAAAAGTCATCCTAAGACATTTGCATTGGAGATACATTTTTTTCAACAATGTCTATTGTGAAGATTTTGTTGCCACGTAGATTAGACATTGTCTTATTAGACATGCCACGTAGATAAGACATTGTCTTCTAAGAGCATCTCCAATACTAATGTGAATGTGGTAAAATAAGACTGCCACGTAGGATAAATAGACATTCTCTTTAAAAAACCTTCTCCAATGCTAATGTAAAGAAAGGATGTGATGATGATGTGGCGGTAGTTATTCTAGACATTGTGAAGTAGAATGTCTATTTCTAGACATTCATCTTCACAATGTCTTACGGTCCACATCAGCAAATTTTTTTTCCCCCTAAAACTTTTAGTTACTTTTTAAACAAAATAAGTTTGACCCATTCAAAAATTAAGTGCCACATAAGTTAAAAAGTCATCCAAGACATTTGCATTGGAGATGCATTTTTTTCAACAATGTCTATTGTGAAGATTTTGTTGCCACGTAGATTAGACATTGTCTTATGAGACATGCCACGTAGATAAGACATTGTCTTCTAAGACTTTTGCATTGGAGATGCTCTAAGACTTTTGCATTGGAGATGCTCTTATAAGACAATATCTAATCTACGTGGCAACAAAATCTTCACAATAGACATTGTTGAAAAAAATGCATCTTCAATGCAAATGTCTTGGGATGACTTTTTAACTTATGTGGCACTTAATTTTTGAATGGGTTAAACTTATTTTATTTAAAAAGTAACTAAAAATTTTGGAGGGAAAAAAAATTGCTGATGTGGACTGTAAGACATTGTGAAGATGAATGTCTAGAAATAGACATTCTACTTCACAATGTCTAGAATAACTACCGCCACATCATCATCACATCCTTTCTTCACATTAGCATTGGAGAAGGTTTTTTAAAGAGAATGTCTATTTATCCTACGTGGCAGTCTTATTTTACCACATTCACATTAGCATTGGAGATGCTCTTAAGGCCAAAATTTTTTTTGTTGGTCAATAAATCTTGACCAAGGTCTAAGGTGTTAAGTTTAATTTTCAAAAATTATCGAGAGATCAATCAAATTAGCCATAAAAAGCAGGGGGTATCTCTAAAAAACCTTAATTAAAAAGCGCCAAAACCCAAACCGGAGAAAATGAAGTCGTCCATAGTCCATTCTAAACTCATCTTCTTCTTCCTCTTTAACTCAAAAATTTACAAAAAATAAGCTAGAAAAAAAAAAAAAACCATGGTTCGAGCTTCGAAGAAGAACGAAAAAACAGCAACAGAACCACCAAATCCAGAAGCAGAAGAGCGAAAAAGACTAAAAAAACTCGCATTCTCTAAAAATCTCCTCTCTCAAGCTCCTGCAAAATCTTCTTCCACTCTCAATCCATCAAAAACTATCATCAAACATCATGGAAGAGACATAGTCAAGAAATCTCAGAGAAAGAACAGGTTTCTCTTCTCATTTCCCGGTCTTATTGCTCCTATTACAGGTGGAAAGATCGGTGAATTAAAGGATTTGGGAACAAAGAATCCTATACTTTACGTCGATTTCCCTCAAGTATGATCAACTGATTGATGTTTATTATTTTGTTGTTGACCTAGATATGTGAATTAGGGTTTTAATTTTGTTATTGTGTGATGTTTTTTTTTAGGGTCAAGTGAAGTTGTTTGGTACGATTGTTTATCCGAAGAATAGGTATTTGACAATTCAGTTCTCAAAAGGAGGGAAGAATGTCATGTGCGAGGATTATTTCGATAACATGGTTAGTTATTTTTCTGCTGTATTGCAAGTTAAATTTAATTTTGGCTTCAAATTCATGTTTTATTTGCTTTGATTGATGTTTAGAAACTGTAGTTAGTTCAGTTTGCATAGATGAATGGCTAATGTAAACTGTAGTTGAACTGTTGTTCTTAGTTCTTACAGCTGACATTTATTACTTTGATTTTTTCCTCACTCCATATTGAATCTTGTCATTTGTCGGTCAAGGGAGCTATTTTGCACTCTAAGCTGGTATATTAAATGTGACAAAGGAGGCGCATCTATGTCCAAAAATGTGAATGAAGAAGGAACTGTAAAAGTAGAAAACAACATAAATTTAGTCAAAGGAAATGTTGGACAACGAGATTGATACCTGTAAATGGTGGTTTTGTTGATGTCGACAAGTAAATTCGAACTCATGAGGTACCATAGTGTACAGACTGCTGCCATCAGTAATGGACAGTATGCCTAAAAAGTATTAATTCCTTCCTAGCGAGGCACTGGGTGTCTTGTAGAGTCCCATCTAGGGGTGAGCCTCAAGATGAAGGCCTCAATAGCCTTCTGAAAGGTTGGTTTTGACACACTTTGAGAGTACACCCATTCTTATCAGTTATCACCAATTCCTTCAGGGTTGGATCAATGAGTGTGGCAACCACTGAAATTAAACTTCTGTTATCCTGGCATTGCCTTCTTACCCCAGTGGCATCAAAATTCTCATTTAATCTAGAGTTGAGATAGATCTTCAATTTCATCCTTGGTATTTCTACTTCATTATGTGCAGAGAATTGTTGTCTTAGTTTATCCCGATCTTTTATTGTGTTTTCTTTGTAGGTAGCTTTCCTGCAGGAGTAGGACCATATAAATATGTAGACATATGGCTGTATCATGCTTCGAGAGTTTCAGGATTTACTATTTGACCATGCATATTTGTTTCACCATGCTGATGCATGCTTTATCTCTAGATCATAATTTAATTTGTATTTGTGATATTTTACAAAATTGGGGGAATATGTTTCTTTTTTTTTTTTTTCCTGTTATCATCTCTTTGTCTGTGCTCCGTTGGTATGTGTTATCAACCTATGTGTTATCACAATCTGTGACTTTCTTCTTTTGATAGATTGTATTTTCTGAAGCATGGTGGATCGGGAGAAAAGATGAGAATCCAGAAGAGGTCCGACTTGAGTTCCCTAAGGAACTTATAGAGGTTAGCTTTTCTGGGAGTTAGTTTATTGGAATGTCATTGACAACATTCAGCATGTTGATTTACTACTACTATTATCATCCTTATCATTATTGTTATTATTTTTTCAGGAAAAACATGTAGACTATGATTTTAAAGGTGGTGCAGGTGCAGCATGTGAAGAAAAATCAGGTGCTAATAAACCTAGAGAGGAAAAAGCCAAACCTCAGTCTCCCGAAGTTACCCCTGAAGATGATATATCTGATGACTCCTGTCCTTCAACTGGAAAAAATCTGAAAGATTTGATGGAAGTGACACCAGTTAGGCATTCAGCAAGAACATCTGGGAAAAGATTCAAGTAATAGCCTTGCCTAATCTTTCAGTTTCATGTAATATAGATTAGCCTTGTTGGTTCTTAGATGGCTAACAGCTAGACGAACTCTCCTATTGCCAAATATATTTGAATATCATAATATCTCAGTCATTGAAGCTGATTCTTTCTTAATATATAAATTACTTACCAAATGCTTATAGATGTCCCGACACTGACTGAATTTTATGTTATTTTTTCTCTTCTCATAATTTTAGAAATTGAATCCTTTTAACTTGTTTCCTTTTACGCTGGCATAGTTTTGCAGAAGCTTCTTCTGGAGATGATTCCAGTGGGAGTGGCGCTGACATATCTGAGATGAAGGGAAAGAGAGTTAGTGAGGAGCTTGAAGATGTGCAAAACATTTCTGATCCTGAAAATATCCAAATTATATTATGATGCATGTTATAACATGCATTGACATGTATTAATTTTTCTAAAATCTCTGCATGTTATAACATGTTTTCCATTATGGAAATTGCTATTTCATATTCAACCAAATCAATCTTCTGTCCTTCCAAGTAAATCTTGATTCCTTAAATAATAGTACAGACTGAAGATTTCAGCTTCCTTGTCGGTGCTACTGACAAAGATTTGCCAGAAAAAGATCAACGGTCCTCTTTTTCGGTGTGCAAGTCCAAAAAGGAATCATTAAGTAGCAGTGGTCAACTTGTTCAAGCTACTATAGCTTCACTTTTTAAGAAAGTGGAGGTGAAGGTAAGCCATTAAGCTTCAATATGATTCCTGAAAAGTGCAGTATCTTTTGTGTGAAATTATAGTTTGGGGCAGCTTCCCCCTTTGCTTCAGTTGATGTAGACTTTTGTATTATGCCCTCCCACCCAAAAATTAAGATGAAAGGAAGACATTAAAACAGGGACAGGCACTCATGTATCAAACAGGGATAGTCACTCATGTATCATTATAGTACTTCTGTGTTTCCATGTAAAATTATGGCAAAGCTGACGTGCCATGCAAGTTTGCATGCTGACATGCATAAGCACATAAATGAGTGGTCCCTTCGTTTATGTTATTTGTAGTTGATGTAGTTGATATGAAACTGTGGACAGGTACCGTACAAAAAAAGTTTTTAAGACAAGTAGGACAAAGATAGGATCTGGGCAATGCAACTTTAGTCAGGGCAATTCTAGAGAGGAAATTCTAGTCAAGATAGACGGACAAGAAACATCCAAAGAGACTGGTTCCCGCCACTCAGGTTCAATACTTCAATTACCCATGTTGATGAAGTGCTTGGCGTGGATGTGAACCATAGAGTTTGTGTTAGGTAGCATGCTTGTGGAGTATTTAATTATGTGACTGAAGAGTGCCAATAAAACTAAAAATAAGACTTTATGAGAATGATAAGACTATACCTATGGGTCTCGTGTAACGGGTACTGAAGAAACAACATATTCAAAGAATAAGCAGGTAAAGATGGATGATGGTAGACTAGGAAAGATGAAACCTGATTTCAGTGGAGGTCGTACAGAAAGATCCTACACATGCCTCGACCGAAGATATGGCTTGCTATATTGAATGGAGAACTAGGATCCATGTTGTTGACCCCAATTTGGGGTAAGGCCTAATTTGATTATAATTTAATTTAGTTTAATTTAATTTCCTTTTTCTCCTCTCCAGATCCATATTTAATGCAATGTGAAACTCTAGGGAAAAAATTTCCTGCTTACCTTGATGTTTTGGTGCATTGTACTTGTGATCTAGTTAATGATTACCTTAGATTTCTAGTGACCATTTTATATGTTTTTACGCAATTCATTTTTGGTCTTTCATGTTAATCTTACAAAAGGATAGAATCATATACTGTTAACTAAGAAATAAAAGGTTAATGTTCTCCTTGATCTTGAAGCCATAATTTTCTTATAAAGTTCTGTATTTTCAGAAGTCAACTGGAAGTGTAAGAAAATCTTCAACATCAAAAGGTTGCTACTTTGCCCGATTTCTCTTGTACCATCTCATGCTGGGAGAACATACTTTAAAAACAAGATTTGTTGATTCTTTACAGTTTCTGGGCAGAAGTCAAGGGAAATTGATTTGAAACGGAAAACTGATCAAATTGGAGTAAGTAGCTATCATTTTGTTGCCTTTTGATTTCTTGAAGTGCAAATTTAACTTTTCTTTTCCTAATAAACGTATGCCGAAGAAGAGGTCAATGTGAGGGAGCAATGGGCATGAACTATTTTTAATTGATTTAACGGCGTAGCTGTTTGCTGAAGTGTTAATTTTACAGGATGAAGGACCCATAAAGAAAGGGACAACGATCAAGGAAAAGAAGGCCGGTCAGTGTTTCATTTCATGTTAAAATATGCCACGTGTTTTGCTAATAAACTGATAGTTAATACTGATTGAAAACCATTTAGTGCATGCTTTAAGCTGAATAACACAGGAAATTATTGAT
This sequence comes from Macleaya cordata, assembly GCA_002174775.1. Taxonomy (NCBI): domain Eukaryota; kingdom Viridiplantae; phylum Streptophyta; class Magnoliopsida; order Ranunculales; family Papaveraceae; genus Macleaya; species Macleaya cordata. Next base: position 45,299 of record MVGT01002002.1, read on the forward strand.
GATCATCTGGAACACTATCACAGTAAAAAAATGTTGATTGTTTGCTACTTTGTGCTCAAAATCTGGGTGATACAATGTCTCATGATTTTATTTGATTCTGCATCAAGTTTGATTGAAGTTTAGCGAAAGCAATGTTTCACAACTTTGCTTCTACTCTTGGGAGTTGGAACCTAAGACATGCGCAGTGTCACTCTTAACTCTTAAAAATTAGTCTTTCAGTATGGATTACTTTAAGGGGGCACTAATCTATACTACTATAGTGCCAAAACTTGTGATTGATGATATTGTCAAATTTGCTTCCAAAACTCCCTTCATATAAGTTATCTCACAAACAAAATGTAGTTGTAAATTCTTTTTCTAATGAAAGGTATGTGTGATATTTAACAAACTCTAACATTAAATTGTTCAACTGTAACATTAAGTAGTATTACTGGAGTAGGGATTTGGGAGTGGTGGAAACACGTAACAATGCGATCTTTAAGGAGGAGAAGGTGGTTTTTGAGAAGATAATCATCTTGCTAAAGGGCCTTCTTTTCTACTGGAGTAGGGATCTTGAGTGGGCTTGTTAGAATCTTTGTAAAACCCTTATGTTTTTTCTTTCTGCGTGTTAACTTTTCTTGAAGCCTATTCTTTCTCGAAAAATATAATTTGTGCCTCTTCTCAAAAAAAAAAGAAAAAAAAAAAACATTAAGTAGTATTACTTAATGTCTAATAATTCCAGTGTTACATATATAATAACTTCTCTTTCTCCCTCTTCCAAAATTTTGTGCCTATTTTTGCAAAACAACAAGAGAAAATACTTTGTAGAACACAAACATCCCTCTCGCATATTACCCTTTCTAAATATAAGTATATAATATACTCATTCAAATGCCCACTAGTTTTTAATATTTTGTGTTTTGTGGTTAAAATGGAAAACACAAAAGGCATAGATAATGTGGTTTAATATGGGGTAGAAGTGTTTATTGTTAAACACAAGGCCATATATAATGAATCCTAAACAGTGTGTTGAATAGTCATCTTTATTCTTGCAAAAACTAAAAAAAGAATCCCGGAGTTCACTTTTTTTCCTCTAAAAAGTAAAATCCAGGAGCATACTCCAGTTAGGATGTTGATATTGGAGAACACCATCCTCTATGCCCAAGACAGGTACATGCTGAAAACAGACCCACCATTTAGCACTCAGTGGGTCAGAACAGAATCTCATTAGGCAAGAATAGATCCAATGAAAAAATTCTAACCATCCAGCCCTTTTCGTTCGTTTAGATGATTGAAGAAATGTTGCTAATGATCTGAGGTACAGAGTTATCATAAGTAAAATAGTTGATTTGAACTTTATGCATTTGAAATAATGTATGAAAGTTGAGCTTGTTCTCTTTTTGTGAAAATGCAGAGAGAGGATCTATGACAAAACAAAAACAGTCTAAGGTACTTTATGCTGAACTTGACTCTTTTGATGTTTCTTCATTGAGTTATAGTTTTGGTGATTGATTTCGTTATCTTTGCTGTGTGGTTGTTTTCTTGATTTCATGCATTTGAAATATAGTTCTTCTAGTTTATTTAGTCATAATTCTCTGACAGGTTACCTTCAAGCTCTCTTGTGGTATTGTTGACTATATGTGAAAATTAGGGTATGAATTGTTTGAATATTTGCTATGATATACACTTAGAGCCTGTTTGTTTTTTTGTCACTAATTAGTGGCAGGCCCACACAAAACAGCTTTTGTTTTTAACCACTAATTAGTGGTTGTAAGAGGCAAACCTTTAATTTTGGGCCTTAAACCCATTAAGTGGTAGTAAGTGATTGGAAACAACTTATTGCCACTTAATGGGTTTGAAGCCCAAAATTAAAGGTTTGCTTCTAACTACCACTAGTTAGTGGTGAAAAATAAAAAATATTTTGTGTGGGTCTGCCACTAATTAGTGGCAAAAAAACAAAAGGCTATTAGTCATGTTCATCATGTATGAAGTACTAAACCAGACTAGGTGATGTAGCCGCACTAACAGATTGGACACGATATTATGCCACCTCCAAAGAGCATTGGATCATATGCACCATTATAAGATGCTAAAAGATATCTGCTATTTAAAATGATTTCCACATGTACTAATTACAATGAAATCACTTTTATACTATTTTAGTGAAACCTGACTTAACTAATTTTAAAAATTCATGCCCTACTATGTTCAGATTTGGAGTGTGATAATGGCATTAAGAAAATGCTTAGTTTGAAATTTAAAGATTAAAATGGTTGTTGCTCGAAAGTCAAATTTACCCCCTCAGAATTAATGTCTAATTCAACTTTGCCCCCATAAAGATGCGAAATTCAATTTTCCCCCTCGATTTGGACGGTCAAGTGACGGAAACCGTCAAATTGAGGGGGAAAGTTGAATTAGGCATTTATTCTAAGGGGTAAGTTAAATTTACCAAAAAAAAAAAAAGAACATAGTGGTACCTGGTCCTACGAACAGTTAAGTAACATTCTCAACGTTCTATGGATGAAGTGACCCTTGTAATGGTAGTGGTACCTGGCCCTCGCCTGTATAATCTCATAGCATTTCGTAGTTGGATATCAACTTTACATTGTTGACATTGGGGGTAAAATCTCTTACACACTTCCTCTTTACACTTGTAAAGTTGTAATATATGACTGAGTAAAAGTTACAATTTTAAATGCTTCTCCACTCCAAACCCTAATTGGTCACCAGTTAAATTCGTTATATGTAAAATAAGAGATAAATAAGTCGAAATGTTTCGTGATCTTATTGACCATACCAGAAAAAATAAAGTTATGCTGTTTTTTTATGTTAAGTTACTTATTGAATTTAATCCAACCTTTGTAATGCTAACACTTTACTCTTTTCAAGAATATGCATTTTCCACAGATAATCATGTTATTAGTAGCTAGTGGGTTTTTTCTTTGGATTGGAGCTGTGCTGCTTTTGATCTTTATCAATGTCTTGCAGAACTTTGGGTTTGCTAACCATGAAGAGATTTGGTTCCTTTTGCTTTTTTGCTAAACCTCAATGATCAACTGACATTATTTTTAAAACCTTTTAGGTTGAAGATGATTCCATAGAAGATTTCTCAAGTGGATCGGAGGTTTGATTTCCCATTAATTATGTGAATTTTGTTTATATGCACTACATTGGATTGTTTGCTGTAATGTGGTAGTGAAGTGATTAGATTACGTAAAGGGAGAATAGGAAAATCCTGAAAACCTTGTTGTTTAGCGTAAGTTTCAAAACATCCAATTCTATCAACAGGCACAGCATTTTCATCAGAATCTATCTTTAAATTTCTTTCACTACCTCAATGATATACAGTTCAATCTTCGCTTTTGTTTATTTTTTTATGAAGTCAAAACTTTATTGATAAACAACGTAGGGCAGAAGAAATGTACAAGTATAACCGAAAAGAAAATCCATGATGTACACCCAAAAGCTCCTCAGAAGAGGAGGACAACACCAACTCCAACCTGCTCCAAAGTGATCCCTACATATGTTATCTCTCAACAGAAACTGTGACGTGTATAAAATGCAGGTGATTTTTGCAGATTTAATTATTTCACATTAAATTTCAGGACATCGAAGGAAGTGAAGAGGATTGGGCTGCTTGATATCATGGATTCATGCATCACAAAATGGTACAATCCAGATTGATTATCCAGTGGTTTTATACATTATCATTTGTAACAATGCAATACCTCAGGTTTGTGGGTATGAATTTAGGATGGGTGATCAATTTCGTTGAAGCAATAGAGATCAACTCCATGTACTGAAGAACATAGAAAATGGAAATCATTAAAGAGAAAAGTTTGATTGGTCTTGCATCATCCCCATCTTATCTTACTAATATCTGCGAACATATTCAGCAACTGCAGTTACTGCAATGGATGGGCTTTGAACTGTACCACCAAAAGAGATCGTTTTTAGTAGAAGTTATACCCATAGTAACCAAAAACGCCCAAACATGCTGGCGCTCCCGCTTCCAAACCGCGTTTTCGCGTTTTGGGAGCGGGAGCGCCTTCGATCCGCGGTTCGAGAATTTTCGGAGCGCGGTTCCAGAATTGTCGGAGCACGGTTCGTGAATTTTCGGAGCGCGGTTCCAGTTTTGGGAGCGCCTAATCAACAAAATATTTTCAAATGTCTATTTTTTTTTTTGGTTAAGTTTGTCCAAATGGACTAATTTTTTTGCATGTATGTTATTTATACTATTTGGATCATATTTTAAAAAAATTAGCTCAATTGGAGACTTATATCACTACAAACACTTAATTTAGACTTTATAGTGAATGAACGGCTGACATTTAAAGTGATTTGTTTGGAGGGTTAGATATCTTTGATTGAGCTGATTTTTGGTGGACATCTTATAAATAATGATAATATTATATATAAAAAATTAGCTGATTTGAAGACGTCTAACTTGTAAAAAAAACTCGTTCAAAAATAACCTTATTAAGTGCCCTTAAAGCACACGTTATATGGTTGTGTTTCTCACTTCTTTTTTGGACAGTAAAAATTCATTTTTTCCATAATAAAATATAATTAATATGAGAAACAATAAATTTTAGTTATTATATATATAGTATACTTTATAGTTAACAAATAAGAAAAAATAATAATTTTTTAAAAATAGAATATTATTACAAAAAATACTTAATAAAATTTAAAAATTATTTTACTAACTATTCAATGATTTTGTTAATAAAAATTTATTTAATAATCTAGTTAATCATAATCTAGGCAATGGTAGTCAATTAAAACTTCAACTAAACTTCAACTACGTGTGAGTAAGTTAGGCGCTCCGAAGGCGCTCTGAGCCTTAGGCATTTTTAAATTTGGCGCTCCCGCTCCCGCTCTCGCTCCCGCTCCCGCTCCGCGCTCTGGTTACTATACCTCCCAACTGGTACCTGTAATTCATTTAACATAAATATTAGGCAATTCTGGTTTTATTCCTGTTTTTATGGTTGATAATGTGGATTGTGATGGAAAGCAAATTTTCTCAATTTTTAGTAAAGAAGTTTGAGAACAATGGCAGCTTTACATGGAGATGATCCAAGGGCTATTTTTGGTTAGGATGTTTCTCATCACAGTGTAGATTTGACAAAAATTCAACCCATTCTAAAACTTCTAACCCCATCATCTGCTTGATTTTTGGGTACCAAGCATCACCCTTTGGATTATCTCCTCTAAAAAAAAACTCTCTGGAAAATCTCCCGCTAGCATTACTCAAAAGGAAAGAATTACCATGCCTGCCCTGTGTAATAATAAGATAGAAGAGAGAATGTTACCAAGGACGTCCAAAATGTGGGGTATTTGTGATCATTTGAAAACCCAATTAAGAGAGTAGTTTGTAGTTTTGAAAGTTGAAGTCTAAGAGGAGGTCAGGGGAAGACTGCAGGGATGATGATATTAATGAAGCTGTGAAACTTCAAAAAGTACGTGTAGCGATGATGGCGACAGCAAAGCAGGGCGATGAATCCAAACATCAACAGGAAATCCTCGGACTTCATTGCTAGATTCCGCTGAATAATCCTACATAACGTTGAGGGAGTGTATTGGTGAATATTTTTTTTGATCAGATGTATTGGTGAATATGAAACCACGTCTCTTTGCAAGTTTTAGAATGACGTGAAATTTTTGTGACATGAGGACAAAAATCAGCCTTGGATTCTTTGAGCTCTCACGGGCAGGTATACGCTGGGTGTAAGATTAAATAAGGAGCTAATAAGGAAAAAGTGCAATGGAAATAGTTTTCAAACACTTTCTGTACCGAATTAAGACAAATTCACCATTTTCTTTTTCCACATAATTATCTTCTTGTTCAGTCTCCATGGGCTTCTAACATACCCATCTACTGGATGGAAAATGCTCAAAATTTTGTTTACATTTTTCACTTGCATAGTTTAAGATTTTAGAACCCAATTACTTTCACAAACAGGACTACAGCGTGTTCTTCTTTACTCTCACCTTTTTAAAGCTGTTTGTAGAACTATTTTCATTTCTTCAAACTCAAATCTGACAACTTTCTTCTTTACTCTTCTATGTTTGAAGCTGCTCTTAAAACTGTAGTCATTCCTCCAAACTCATTTTATTACTGTATATAGATATTCTTTTCGCATGAAAAACACTCTCATGGGCCTCCAAGAATGTCCTTGGGCACACCAAAATTTTCTGCACACGGCTGAATATTTCATTCGAACTTGTGCGATGGAAGTAGCAATGAAGTATGTGTAGTGTGAACCCTTAACCAGACAAGGAACTCATCAACCATATATGTTTGCTGCAATCTCTATTCTCCAACTCTCTCTTGTAGATAGATCTTATGCTTTTGTTAGATAAACTCTTTCTACAAATATACTCCAGGTTTCTACCAATAATCCATACAAGAACATTTTCCTTCTTTGAAATGGTGGAAACGATTCCGATCCCTCACTATTATCTCCCGTCCATAGACCTTTGAAATCAATTTTGTGACATCATGACAGTCTCTGCAAACTCGGAGATTCTTCACAACTCGAATGACGTCTTCTTGACCCAAGTGTAAGAATCCAAAAGCAATGGCTAACTTCTCACTGTGAATGGTTAAGGCATGTTCCTTTTCTTCTTCTTCTATGTCAAACAACACTTCTTTTGTATCAGGTAAGTACCCAACCACGCTTTTCAAACGTGCAGAGATCTCAGACAGTTTTTCATAAATGCGGTCTGACTCAGGGTGGGTTTTATCACTAGCTACAAACCGGTGTACAATTCCCTTCAACTCTATCGTACTCACCCCTGGCACCTTTGCAACCTTTTTGGTTTTCATCAATTTTCTCACCTTTCGAGCATCATCCCATCTTTTTGCAGCCGCATATATGTTTGACAAGAGCACATAGCTGTTGAAGCCAAAAAACAAAAAGACAAAAATAAATAAGAAGAGAAAGTCAGTATAGATCAATGGTTTGTGTGAATCAAACCAAAACCGAGGCATTCCGACTGAAACATTTCGATACAGTCCAAAGTAAAACATCAATAATACAGCTATGTAACCATACAAACTGAGACAACCAAAACAGTTTCATTCCAGTTACTGCAACCCAAATGATACATCTGAAACATTGTATGTAGTAAATACAATCTATAAATAACAGAATTCATATAAGTGATCAAGGGGGAAGTTGATGGTAGATCTCCTAAAACCTGTTCCAATGTCACAATCTTAACCATCCTACTTATACAAATTCCCTAGATGCAGAAGTCAATGCCAGTATAGACAATATGTAGGGCTCATACAAGTACAGCCTCAAATATTAGGTCTGCCTCAATAATATCAATAAGGATTAAGCTATGAATTATATACCCGAATGTAGAAAATTTAATGTAGGCTTTAACAGGTTTATAAAGTAGACCAAGTTAGGTTGACGTGTCTAAATTAGAACTTGGTCTGATTCATTAGAGGTTGAAGCATTAACAAGTCATGGTCTCAAGCGAATAGGCCATATCTAGGTCATAATAGTTATAGGAGTTCTATTTTAGCCATCACTTTGCTGGCCTATGACTTAACTCTACGTCATTTTAGGAGCATGAAGTAATAGAGTTTGAGGTCTGAAAGCCTGAGTTGAATTTATAGAGCAGAAATTTTACCGGCCACTATGGTGAGGTTGGAGGTTGAGAAGGCGTTTCCCCACATGCTCACCCACCTCAATGTTCCCATGAATTCTGCAACCGCCGAGTAATGCCCCCCATGCATTTGAATTAGGCTCCACCGGCATCGTCTCTATCAAGTCCACGGCCTCCTCAAAAAGCCCGGCTCGAGACAGAAGATCAATAACACAGCCATAATGCTCAACCTTTGGCTCGATCCCGTAACTTCTACTCATGCAAGCTAGCAATCTTTTACCCTCCTCGACCATCCCAGCATGACTATAAGCACTAAGAATGGCTACAAATGTAATATCATCAGGATTTACACCTCCTTCTGGCATCTCCTTAAAAAGCTGATGAGCTTCCTCAGCATGTCCATGCATGGCCATACCCGCTATAATGGTGTTCCAAGCAAGGGCGTCTTTATATTCTATAGAATAGAAGACTTGGGCTGCCATGGAAATGCTCCCACATTTAGCATACATATCTACCAGTGCAGTCCCAAGAACAGTATTAATCGAGATCTTATGGTCATTGACGTACCTGTTAGTTTTAAATGTTTAAAAATGAATCTCAAAATAAATTTAAAAGATTATTAACTTGTACATGGATCTTGTGTTTGGTTCGTGATCCAGATACAATTCGTGGTTTCTTGAAACAGTGGATACAACCCTAAAAACACATTTGGTTAAAGTCGTTTTCAGAAATGATTTTTGGGATACAACCCTGAAAGCAGCCCCAAACCCAAAAACAAAATAAATTAAATTTTGGAGTTTTTAGTGACAATGTATCCATTTTCACAGTTTTTAAAATTCGAAAACATATATAATACCAAAATGTGTTTTCGGATATTAAAAATACTAAGAATGAAACCCAGATTTTTTAATTGTATCCTAGTTTCCGAAAACTAGTTTTCTAATCGTGAACCAAATGAGGGCATAGAATTTCACTGAATCTTAATTTATACCTGTGCAGGCGTTCCCCCTGATCCAAGGCACCTAGATGTGCACAAGCCGATAACAGGCTAACAACAGTAGCCTCAGTTGGCTTTATACCAAAACTCTTCATCTCATCAAATAAAACCAGAGCTTCATTTGATAACCCACTCTGTGCATAACAAGCTAACATTGCATTCCATGAAACTACATCTTTTCGAGGCATCTCACGAAAAATTCTACGAGCTCCTTCTACATCCCCACATTTAACATATCCAGCGAGCATAGAATTCCAAGAAACCACATTTCTTTGGGGTATTTCATCAAACAACTTCTTTGCTTCTTCGATATTCCCTAACATCGCGTACCCATTAATCATTGTGTTCCAAGAAACCACATCTCTGCAAACCATCCTTTCAAATACCGGTTTCGCAAGCTCCATTGATCCAGATTTTACATACCCATCAATCATAGAATTCCAAGAAACTACATCTTCATCAGAACATTTATCAAACAACTGTCGTGCGGAGTCTAAATCTTTCCCATTTGAATACATATGAATCAATGAACTCTGGATGTAAGAATCAGATTCTAGACCATATTTAACAACATGGGTATGAACAAAAATTCCGTATCGGATCATCGAAGAATCAGTGCAGGCTTTAATCACAAATGGGAAGGTAAAATTATTGGGTTGTAAGCCTCTTTGTAACATATTTTGGTAAAATGAGATGGCTTCAAGAGGGGCTTTACTCAAGGATAGACCTCTGATGAGTGAATTCCAAGTGAAAATTGTTGGATTTTGTAGCTGATTAAAGAGGGTTTTGGCATAATTTAAGTTCCCATTTGGAGAAACTGCACAAAAAGAGATTAACTTTGAAGCTGAAAAAGATGATTCATATTGAGATGGGATTTCTACTTTGATGATTTGGGCATGGATTTGTTTGAGTTCTCTCATGGTCTTGCATGAATCCAAGAAGGAAATAAGTGGGTTTTGGAGTAAAATCTTTCTTGTTGTATAAACTGGAATAGTACTGGTCATTGGTTTGAATTTAAACCATAACGGTCGTAACGAAATTATATAGCGACTAACATTTGCTTACCGCGTTTATAACTTCAACTTTCCGAAACTCTATGGGCACTGCCTTCACTGTAGCATCTACATTAAAGGACGGCTAGTGCAAGCCCTCAAATCCACTAAAGTTTGGTTTAGGTTTGAAGTTTAAGGGTCGCGCAGGGCCAGTGGAAGGTGCAGGGGCACCGCAGAAATGTTACGCGATGTGTCGCGTAACATTTACGCGGAGCATTAAAGCCCCCACCTGACTCATCAGAATTTTCTTCTTCTTCTCTCCTTCTTCTCCCCCCATTTCATCCACCATTTTCACCAAACCGAGTTTCTACCCTTTTACCTTCACTATAGATCTTCAGATCTACCAAATTATTACTCTTGATCAGCTCCAAAAATTATATATTCATGGGCTTCACATTGTGATGAACACATCGGCGTAATTTTCTTGCGATTTCGTCGCCAAATCCGCATACTCGGTAATTTTTTTTTACCACATATTTAATTTTTATTTTTTATTGATGGATGAATGTTTTTATGTTACACTCCTTTGTTGAATATATGTTTCCAAACTTGCATGTTAAATATTTGTTAATCTATTGATTGTTTAGAAAAGTTGATTAGTTTAATTTAAAACATATATTAAATATTTGTTAACCCTATTATATTAATTGACAACAAGGAGGATTGTCTAAAGAGGATTAGTTAAACTCTTATTTTTGTTTAAATTATTCGGTAAATATATAAGTTAAACACAAGCCTAATTATTAATTTTATTATTGACTATTTAGTCCATCATGTTAGGTATCTTAAATTAGGGGTATTGTATAAAAATCAATTAATTTAATATATAGATGGTTAGTTGTGTTATTTTATTTTTAGATTTATTTTGTTAACTTGTTTGGTACATGAATTTAGTTAAATTTTGTTGATAAATGACTTATTTTTATGGATTTTTTTTCTATCTAATTAGTCAATGTATATATAGGGATGTATCTGGTTGAGGGTGATAAACGCCCTAAACGGATAAGTTATATAGACGATTTGCATATTCCAGCCAACCCCACATTACAGGTCCAGTCTTACGATCCGGTGGTAAATCTTGATGCACCCGATCATATAATTAATCATTTGTCTCGGTCGAAAAATTTCACTCATTTTAGAGGTGAAGGGACATGTATTACAGATCTGTACGACATAGCTATCAAAAATGCGGAAGCAAAAACCATAATTAACCTATATGGTTGGGATTGCTTATTCACAATTATGCCACCCAACAGTGATCAGAAGCTTATAGATGGGTTGTTAGAATAGTGGTCGGACACCACACATACTTTTCACTTCCCAGGGCTTGAGATTGGATTCATCATTTTAGATTTTACCTTTCTAACTAGCATTCCGATCGGGACTGGGGATGAGCCACCACCATATGACCTAGATGAATTTTCAGATTACGAAGCCTTTATGTTGACATTCGTTCCTCATATTTATGAGAAGATACCATTGCATTTGCGTTGTTATTGGGGCACACATGAGATCCCTATGTTTCTCTTCAAGTCGTATTTGAATGCATCTAAAGAGAGGGATACATCTGAAGATGGAGAGAAAATAGCTTGTGCATTTTTTATATAGATGATCAACCACGTTTTCTTCTGTAACTTCAGTAGTACTGTTCACTCTGGGTGAATTTCACCTTTTGTTGACCTTAGATATGTAGGTACATATGACTGGGGAGAGTCTATTCTTGCCAGAATTTATTGATCATTGGATGAGTGTTTTCGATGTACCGAGAACTTTAGCAGCATGTGGTTCTTCCTCGAGGTATGTAGCAAAATAATATATTTAAATAATTACAGTAATGTTTATATCAAGATCGATGGTATTTTATCTATCTATTTTGGATTCGTGGTACTAGTTCTACACCTATTTTCAGACACTACTACCAAAGTTAAGTGTCGAAGTACCTACCCAAGACAATTGGCCTATTGTATGCAGTTGCGATAAAAGTCAGAGGTCCCTGAAATAGGTTGATTCCGCCCAGCATTCTCAGTATAGCATTCGTCATCAGATTGAGATGAGGTCTATTGAAGGCACGGTTTGGCAGCCTTACATCAATAATAGATTCTACGGAAAACCCGCCATTGTAGCTACCCAACTATACTCGAGCCAGAGACTCATATTATGGGATATTGATGCTCAACTGGGTTACTGGTACCTTGGTGACCGTTGTATGGCTCTCAAAACATCCTCATGAGACTTTCCTAAATGGCGAAATTTTTTTCACTATTTATGTTGAAGAGAAAAAAAACTTCTCTAACGCAAATGTGGTGGCTTGTTTGCTTTGTTTTGCTTATGTAGCACTTAATAAATTAAATATGCTATTTATTTTTGAGAAAATGACCAAAACATCCAATATATGGTTTTTTTTAATCCATTTTTTTAAAGTTAAGACTCCACAAAGGGAGCAAAATTTATTAAAAATAAAATAAAAAGATATATCAAAATGAGGGGACATGTTGAGCCTTACCTCCATAAGCTTTTTTTAATCCATTTAGTACAAAAGATTTTTTTATAGTCAAAGATTTAGTACATAAGCTTTTTAATCCATTAAATGTACATTAGCATATGATGCCTACATAGAATAAATACTCTATATAATAAGTAATTTTATTAATAAAAAGAAAATAAGGTGCAAAATATTTCAATTATTTTTTTTTCTACTTTTGTTTCCAACAAAAATAGAAAAAATAAAAAGAAATCATATATATTAATATTTTTATAAAGACAGATGAATGGATAATGCAAGGTAAGCTGTGACCAACAGAGCCTATATATAAATGATTCATTGCCTTATTAGTAATGTTTAATTTTTTCCACACTAAATCTTTTTCAGAGTACTATAAATGGTTAAGGGATTTATCATTCATTTGAAACTTATATAAGAAAATTTTAGTTTTCAGCTGTTTCAAAACTTCATCCACGAATACTGATATTGCCTTCACAAAAATGCTCATTTTGAATATCACGGTTATCCTAGCTTTAATTATCATGGCCATGATAGGAGGATGAAAAGCTCAATGGCCAACTTGTTGCCCTGCTGAGCCTTTATGTTGCGGGTGCTCTAAGGGGTTTCCCCATGGAATTAAAGAGAATGACATCAATAAACCCAAATTTTAAACTGCTTTTGCATGTTATATTTCTTTTTCCTATACATCTAATGTTGTCCGTGTGTTACGTGTGAGAATAGGATTTGGTTTTCTTATTCATCAATCAGTCATCCAAATTTCTATGTACCCACAATATCAAATTATAAATAAATTAATAAACTTGCATATATCTGTATTTTTTTATTAATTATGCCTGCGTGAGTCATAAATTTGCTGCAATATTTTTGTACATGAAATAGATATACTATAAGTCATATTATTAGTATACATAACGATATTTAGAGTGACTAACATAAGAGCTTGTACCGCTGCACATTAGAAGCATGACATATGAAGTAAAATCTTACTTGTTGTATATAATGGAGTACACTTAGGTCCCATAACTTTCCGTTTGATAACCATTAAGATGATTGATTATGAGATCTAAAATGATGTTTGATAAAAGAGTAACATAATGGATATATGGAGAAAGGGAAACGATTTTCTCGTTATAATCAGAAATAAATAATAATAAATTATAAAAACAATAAACAAATCATTAAACAGTTGGTGTTAGTTTTTCTCACTATTGACTATAATAAAAATATTTTATCTCAACAATGAAATGAGATAAAACATCTACTAATGAGTTTAACTGATTAAAATCAACTGGGTAGACACCCCATTTTTGGTGCGCCCAAAATACCTCAACAATTTCACCAAAATAAGACAAATTTGGTTGAAATGGAACTCAAAAGAGTCAAATGAGGGGTTGAAATATCACCTTACTTAAGGTGTATGAGGAAGGGGGATCAATATATACCTAGTTTTCAATTCTTTTGAAACTCAATTCACAATGAGATAATATTAAGACAACCAAGTAATGACTTATTCGATTCTCAAGTGCGGAATTGACTTAGAATCAAAAATTTCAAGCTTGCACTACAAATCATCAACAATGGAGTAAGTGACACTAAAGGTTTTGTTGACGGGGAAAATCCAAACGGAAAAAA
>MVGT01002002.1:59285-105877 GCA_002174775.1 Macleaya cordata
GATATCTTACAAATTTGTGGCTCCAGGAATTTCGACTGGATTGCCTTGCCTTCAAATGGAGCCTCGGGGGGTATGCTTATCCTTTGGTATAAGGATACTATTGAGGTCTCATCGATCTTGGAAGCCAATTACTCTCTAACTATTGAATGCAGCAACAAAATCGACCATTTTCACTGGTATCTAACTAGTATTTATGGTCCTAATAGACCTTCTTTAAGGCAAAATCTATGGCTAGAATTAGATGGTGTTTATGCTTTTGCTAGAGGTCCTTGGGTCTTAGGCAGTGACTTTAACGTCATCCGCAGATGTAATGAAAAAAAGGGAAGTAGCCGTCTTACAAAAAGCATGAAAGATTTTTCATCCTTCATTGACCGATTCAATCTAGTTGATCCCCCTCTAAACGGAGCCAAGTATACTTGGTCAAACGAACAGGAATCCCTATCAATGTGCAGGCTAGATCGATTCCTTCTCTATCTAGATTTTGAGAAGAAATACCCTTGAGCCTTGCAATTGGCTCAACCACGACCAATATCAGACCATATTCCTCTCCTACTTGACACAAATGGAAGTTCTTGGGGGCCTCCACCTTTTAGATTTGAAGTTATGTGGACCATATTCCTCTCCTGCTTGAAGTAGATGGTTTTCTTGAAAAATTAAAGTCTTGGTGGGAATCTTTCTCTTTCAATGGCAGCTCAAGTTCCATATTTTGGTAAAAACTAACATCATTGACCCACAAGATCAAAGAATGGAAAATGAATGACTTTGGCAGGTTAAATAACAAGCTGGAGGAGGTACTAAATACTATTGCAGATCTAGATTCAGCAGAACAGGAGCGACAACTCACAGAAGCAGAATTGGATCGACGTGTAATCGCAAAACTAGAATTCGCAAAGCTCGACAAGATGAAGGAAATAGGGGCATGTCAACGTTCGAGGGTCACGTGGTTGAAAGTGGGAGATAAGAATACACCGTTCTTCCACAAAACAGCGTCAGCAAGACGGCGATCCAATCACATCCACCAATTGCTCATCGGTGATGAATTCTCAACTAACAGGGAAGCTCTTAAAACTCACATAATTAATTTTTATAAGAACCTTTTCTCTGAAGACTTCCCATGTAGACCAGCTATAGATGGAATTTCCTTTCCCTATCTCCTTCCTCAGGAGGCCAAAATTTTAGAAAATCGTTTCACAGAACAAGAGATTCTATCCACAATACATAATCTTGGATCTGAGAAATCACCTGGCTACGATGGGTATCCTATTATATTTTTTAAAAAATACTGGTCATTCCTTGGAAATGAATATCTTCGTTTAGTAGATGAATTCTTCTTCTCTAACTCAATAGACGCCAGACATAATAAAACCTACATTGCTCTAATCCCCAAAAAGGAGCAAACTGAGGCCATCAAGGATTTCAGACCAATCAGTCTACTTACCAGCACATACAAGATCATATCTAAAGTCTTAGCAAACAGACTAAAACTTGTCATGCTAAAACTTATTAGTCCAAAACAAACAACGTTTATCAATGGAAGACAAATCTTGGATGGCATCCTTGTAGCTAATGAATTGGTAGATTCTAGGATTAGATCTAACACCCCGGGTGTTATCTACAAAGTTGACATGGAGAAAGCATTTGATAGAATCAATTGGACTTACTTAAAATCTATATTATATAAAATAGGTTTTTAATAAAAATGGATTAGGTGGATGACCTTCTGCTTCTCCACAACCTCATTTTCAATTTTAATAAATGGTGCTTCATTTGGTTTTTTTAAAAGTTTTCGTGGCCTTAGGCAAGGCGACCCACTGTCTCCCCTCCTATTTGACTTAGCCATGAAAGGTCTCTCACGTTACCTTGATAATGCAACAAATTTAGGTTTGTTTAATGGTTTTCGGGTAAAGAAAAATGGTAATATCATTTCTCACTTACATTATGCAGATGATTCCATATTTTTTATAAATGCACAATGGAAGGAAGCTTACAACTTGCTTAGTGTTCTAAACTATTTTGAAGTTGTTTCTGGTCTTAGGGTTAATTTTCACAAAACTAAACTAATCGGTATTGGTGATGTTATGTGCTTACAGGATTGGGCAAATAGATTAGGATGTGGCCATTCCAATCTGCCTTTTATTTATCTTGGAATGCCTTTGGGAGCTCGACCAAAATCCAAAGTCATTTGGGACCCAGTGGTGGAGAGATTCCAAAGGAAGTTGGATAATTGGAAAACAAAATGTCTTTCGAAAGGAGGGAAACTTACCTTGACCAAAACTTGCCTAACTAGCATAACCATCTTCTTTTTTTATATTTTCAGGGCCCCAATTTCCATTATTGATCAGTTGGAGCAAATGATGAGGCAATTCATTTGGGCAAAAAAGGGAGATGACAAAGGATATCATATGGTTAGCTGGGATCAAATTTGTAAACCTATGAAGGCAGGTAGACTTGGCATTAGAAAATTGCGGCACGTCAACGAAGCACTCCTACTAAAATGGATATGGCGATTTGCTAAAGAAAAGGATCAAATGTGGCTCCACATCATTGAAGAAAAGTTTGGGCCATCACCATCAATCAACTGTTCAAAAGAAGTAACTTCCTCATATGGGCATAGTTGTTGGCGTGACATCATTTCCCATGCAGAGATCAGTCTAAAATTGACTAGGCACAAAATCAACTCTGGAAATGGTATCTCATCTTGGTGAGATGTTTGGGCGGGCCCAAGAACACTCAAGTCTTTGGCACCAGCACTATACAGAATTTCTTCATAAAAAATGAGTCCAATACAGCAATTTACTACCCAATCACATTCTGGGCAGCGCGACTGGAACATCAGATTTAGTCACGAGATTTACAACAGTGAGATGCCACAATTGGCGGAATTCTTGCAAGCAATTGGCCCAGCACCACCACTCCTAAACAACGAGGCAGACACCTTCTCGTGGTCACTTACCCCAGAAGGAAATTTTACGGTGCAATCACTATACGAACATCTCAGAGGTAACCAAAATTTGGATTTCCCATCTACAATAGTATGGAACTCAAAACTACCCCCAAAAATTTGCTTCTTCATGTGGCATGCGTCATTGGGAAAGATCTTAACACTGGACAATCTCAAAAAGAGGGGGCATCAACTGCCAAATGCATGCTTCTTATGTCTACAGTGCGAGGAATCACCCGACCACATCTTATTACATTGCCCATTCGCCAAATCTATATGGAATCAAATTCTTCCACTCTTTGGTTGGTGTTGGTGCTTCCCCAAAACTGTGCTCGACCTGGCATGTTGCTGGTCCTCAAATGGCTTCTCCAAATCAGGGAAGCTAGTATGACAATTCATACCGGCAGCAATCTTTTGGACAATATGGCTAGAACGAAACCGCCGTAAGATCAAGGACTCAGATAGGCTGACAATCGAGGCCAAATCACTAGTTCACTTTTGGACGACCTCTCTATATTCAGAATTTAGAGTCCCTTTCGCGTGTTGTATTTTCAATTGGGATGCTCTGTTCTTGTAAAAGATCAATTCATCCAATTCTCCCCTTTTGAAGCCATTTGGCTTCTCCATTTGTAAATAACATTCTTTATTCTCTCCATTTTATTTAATCTAGTTTTCACTCAAAAAAATGAGGGGTGGAACCCAAAAACCCAACAAACCACCTGAAAAACCCAAAAAACTCAAAAAAGGCCTAAACCAACCTTATGTTGGTCCTGATCAAGTAAATCAGGCCCGACACAAAAATTATAGTTTTGTGCCATCTTTTGAGGTGTGCGCCACCCTTGGAGGAACACTAATTCATTAAGGTTCCTATAAATTGGACCCTCACACGAAAAACACAAAAACATACCTCAAAAATATCCTCACAACACCAAGCTTCCAACTCTATAGTTTCTTTCTCTAGTCTTTTTAGTCTTTTAGAAGTCTTTAGAGTTCTTTTTCTAGGTCTTGAAGCTCCTCGGGGGATACATACTGCCACCCAAGGATAACGGGGACGCTAAAATCTGTCAGAAAAATCTAAAGAGAAATTAAAATAAAATTATCTTAGAGAGATCTACTGAGGTGAGAAATTGAGAGAAAAATTAACGAAACTTTGCCCAAATTCTGGTCAAATCCAAAAAACACTCTGGTATATATTAAAAATCCTTAAAACTTTTTAAATTCATTGCTCAAAGATGTAATACATTCGCGCATATGTAATTTTTCGAAAGCATTGTCAATACATTCAAACACAACCAAATACTTGCTATTATCATAATAAAAAAAAATTGATGTAGCGTATCTCTGAAGGGTGTGCTCTCTAGCATAACTCCATAGAACTCTATATAATATTATCGAGCCTCCAGAATAATGCAAATTTTTCTCTTAAAAAAATAAACACTCTGCAACTAACATCATGATCAGGAAACTCTACAAATAATCATGTCTAAAATTGGCAATCAACCGATCAATTTTCAAAACTCCTTCCCGAAAAGGAGAAATATAAACTTTCAAAAGAACTCATGATGTAGCGTATCTCTTAAAGTGTATGTTCTCTAGCAGAACTCTATAGAATGCTACGCTATGCTTATACCTAAATGTAGGTTTGCGAGGATGATCAAATGATCAATTTAGTTTTTTTCTTTCCTTTCCTTTTCGAAAATTTGATATTTCTTTTTTTGTTTCTTTTTTTTCTTTTGCGATGATGATGTTTTCATGTGTATCAAAATCGAACTTCAATGTATCTTCATTTTTGTCCATCAAAACTCGTATAAAATGGAGCATAAGAATAAAAATAGTTATTGAAGTAAACTTTCATTTACAAAACTTACAAAGTGCCCATATCTAAGTAGACCTCTCTCTTTTTTTTCGCTACAAATCTATTGCAAGGAACAAGTTAGGCATAAATAACAAGTGCATTACACCTCATGTGGCTTATATAGACAACCAATTAAGAATAGAGCTTGTCAAGACATCAAAATGCATCATATTATCTATTAATCAGCTATTCTCTCAGAATTCAAAGGACTAGGTAGTGCTTTATGTCAACGTTTGAATATTCCTTTAGTATTTGTAGATTGATGATTTTTTTTATTTCTCTGCATTATTTATTACGTATTTTCATAAAATAAAAGAACATATCAACATACATTGTTATTCCTACATTAAATGTACATTAGCATATGAGGCCCCACATAGAAAAAAGACTATTTGTTAAGTAAATTTCTATTAATAAAAAAAAAATAAGGTGCAAAATCTTTCAATTATTATTTTACTTTTGTTTCCAACAAAAATGGAAAAAATAAAAAGAAATCATATATGTTAATATTTTTAAAAAAACAGATGAATGGGCAAGGTAAGTTGTGACCAACCTAGCCTATATATAAATGATTCATTGCCTTATTAGTAATGTTTAATTTTTCCCACATCAAATCTTTTTCAGAGTACTATAAATGGTTAAGGGATTTATCATTCAATTGAAACTTACACAAGAAAATTTTAGTTTTCAGCTGTTTCAAAACTTCATCCACGAATACTGATATTGCCTTCACAAAAAGGTTCAATTTGAAGGTCACGGTTGTTTTGGCTTTGATTATCATGGCCATGATAGGAGGAGGAAAAGCTCAATGGCCAACTTGTTGCCCTGCTGAGCCTTTATGTTGCGAGCGCTCTAATGGGTTTTGCCATGGAATTAAAGAGAATGGCATCAATAAACCCAAATTTTAAACTATTTTTGCATGTTGTATTTCTTTTTCCTATACATCTAATGTTGTCCATGTGTTACGTGTGAGATTTGGGTTTAGTTTTCTTATTCATCAATCAGTCATCCAAATCTCCGTGTACCCACAATATCAAATTATAAATTAATAAACTTGCGTATATCTGTATTTTTTTATTAATTATGAATGTATGAGTCATAATTTTGCTGTAATTTTTTTGTGCATGAAATAGATGTGGAATTACAAATTGTTGGAAACTTGGTTTTTGACCGAGCTAATTTTAAATTAAGTGGGAGCCACTATTTATATGATGTGGATCCATGCATCTACTCATCAAAACCAATTTAAAAGTGAATGAATAAATTATGTTAGTATACCCCACATGAATAAACTTAAGCCAATTATGTTGGTATTTATTCATAATTGACCAGTTGTCTTTTATAGGTCTAGCACCTATTGAAACAAGTTGTCTATTCCAAAGAGTTATGATGTCATCTATTTAAAGGGTCCTTTGTGCTTCATTTGACATAGAAAAAAATTCATAATCATCTAGAGTCCTTATCGTTTCTTAGAGGTATTGCCATGTGTACTTATTAAGAAGTAAAGATGAAGCAATCAAAGTTTTTAAACATTACAAAAATGAAGTTGAAAATCAACTTGGTATAAAGATAAAACTTTAAGGAACGATATCGGTGGTGAATATGCCTCACTATACATTATTCATCAAACTACAACCCCTATACACCATAACAAAATGGTATTCCTAAACATAAAAACTGTACCTTAAAAGAAATGATGAATGCACTTTTAATAAGTTCTGGTTTACCCCAAAACTTGTGGGGGGAAGCTGTGCATACCGCAAACGATATTCTCAACAAAGTACCACATAAGAAAATAGATAAGACTCCATATGAATTGTGGAAAGGTCGTAAACCATCCTATAAATATCTAAAAGTGTGGGAGTGCCTAGCAAAAGTGGCAGTACCTATTCCCAAAAGGGTAAAAATAGGACCTAAAATGGTCGACTGTATTTTTATTGGATATGCAGAAAATAGAAGTGCATATCGCTTCTTAGTGTATAAATCTGAAATCTCAGATAAACATGTTAATACAGTAATTGAGTCGCGTGATGTTTCATTTTTTCAGGACATATTTCTATATAAAGGTGGATTAGAATATAGTAATCGTAAAAGAATACATGATGATATGGTTAATAATCATCAAGAAGTTATAGAAAAAAAAAATGAAGATGAACCTAGATGTAGTAAGAGAGCTAGAATATCTAAATCATTTGGACCTGAATTTTTAACTTTTTTGTTAGAAAATGAACCTCGGACATTCAAGGAAGCAATATCTTCACCCGAAGCTCCCCTTTGGAAATAAGCTATCAATAGTGAAATTAAATCCATCATACAAAATCATACATGGGAAATAGTTGATCTCCCTCCTAGTAGTAAAACTTTAGGTTGTAAATATATTTTTAAGAAAAAAATGAATTCTGATGGATCAATCGATAAATACAAAGCTAGATTGGTAGCTAAATGTTTTAACTAGAGACAAGGTATCGACTATTTCGATACATACTCACCTGTAACAAGAATAACGCCATTTTGGATGTTAATTGCTATAACATCATTGAATATCCTCAAAATACATCAAATGGATGTAAAAACTGCCTTTTTAAATGGAGAGTTAGAAGAGAAAATTTATATGAATCAACTAGAAGGATTCATAGTTCCTGGAAAAGAAAAGAAGGTACATAAACTTGTCAAATCATTATATGGATTAAAACAAGCACCCAAATAATGGCAACTAAAATTTGATGATGTGATGATATCAAATGGGTTTAAGATTAATGAATGTGATCTAAAAAATGATATGTTATTGTATGCATGTATATAAATGATATGTTAATAATTGGCAGCAAGAATGATATGATAAAAGATACTAAGAAAATCTTAATCAGTAAATTTGACATGAAAGATTTAGGGATTGCAGATATTATATTAGGAATTAAAATCTCTAAAACATCAAATGGGCTGGTACTATCTCAATCATATTACATTGAGAAAATATTAGAGAAGTTCATTGAAAATGACCATAATATTGCAAAAACTCCCGTAGATCTGAATCTTCACTTATCCAAAAATAATGGTGAAAGTGTCTCTCAGGTAGAGTATTCGTGTATTATAGGAAGCTTAATATACGTTACAAACTGTACCCGACCTGATATAGCTCAATTAGTTAACAAACTAAGTAGATATACGATTATTCCAGGAAGAGATCACTAGACGGTAATAATTAGGGTTTTAAGATATTTAAGATATACCCAAAATTATGGACTGCATTATACAAGATATCCAGCTATACTAGAAGGATACATTGATGCAAATTAGATATCAGATACTAAAGACACAAAATTCATAAGTGGATATTTCTTTACACTTGGGAGTGCAACTGTATCTTGAAAATCTTCAAAGCAAACATGTATTGCCAGATCTAGAATGGAATCTAAATTCATTGCTTTGGATAAAGTCGAAGAAGAAGAAAAATGGCTTCGAAATTTCTTAGAAGATATTCCAGTGTGGCTGAAACATGTGCATGTAATCTGTATACATTGTGATAGCCAATCAGCTATTGGTAGGGCACATAGTAAAATATATAACGATAAATCTAGACACATTCGTAGAAGACATAATACCGTTAAACATTTACTCTCAAATGGGATTATAACCATTCTATAAGATCAAAAGAAAATCTAGCGGATCCGTTTACTAAAGGTTTAATGGGAGAGTAAGTTTATAAATCATCGAGGAGAATAAAATTAAAGCCTATAATCCAAGAGTATGTAATGGAAAACCCAACCTATTTGACTGGAGATCCCAAGATATAGGTTCACTGGGACAACTAATTTATGTATAACTCTGATGTAACACTGAAGAGTTTATACTCTAACCCATTTTTAGGATGATAACAGTGTTGTATGTAACATGTGTAAGGATAAGCTATGCTTTTAATGATTCCTATAACTTGATATACAAGTGGGGTATTACATGATACTCTTAATAGGAAATCGCCTATATGAATGTGCAAGTGAGGGCCACTTCTATGAAAATTATATTAAGGCTAAATTCTCTAAAGCACTCATGAAACTAGGAAGTTGTTTAGGGCCGAAATGAACAAAACCATAAGAATCATCTTTGTCCAGAAAGAAGCTGTGTGAGTTATATTATCTTGGTTTACAACTATGGTTGAATAGTTCAAGACATCATGTTCACTGATTAGCCAGTAATCCGATAGTTGCTCACTAAGGAGGGTTCAAAACCAAAAGCTAACTCTCCCGATATAGTAACTTTCCAAATGTGATCTCTTTAGTTTTACATCGTTTTTTGCATCTTGTCAGTTATTTCTCATTCGTGTGGGGATTGTTGGAAACTTGGTCTTGATCGAGTTAATTTTAAATTAAGTGGGACCCACTATTTATATGATGTGGATCCATGCATCTACTCATCAAAACCAATTTAAAAGTGAATTAGTTAATTAAGTTAGTATACCCTCACGTGAATAGACTTAAACCAATTGTGTTGGTTGGTATGTTGGTATTTATTCATAATTGAAGAAGTGCCTTTTATAGTTCTATCACCTATTGAAACAAGTTGTGTTTGTTACAAAGAGTTGTTTTATCATCTATTTAAAGGCTCTTTTGTGTCTTCATTTAACATAGAAAAAATTCATAATCATCTAGAGTCCTTGTCGTTTTAGAGAGAGAGTGCAATTAAGTTTTGATTCAATTATTTTTATGGTTTGAAGTGCTATTACCTCAAGAAGTGATCGTTATACCCTGGGAGACTACCGCCGCTGAAACCGTAAGCATCGTTGTGGGGCGATTTAAGTCTTAAGGACATAGAATTAAATTGTAGCCTCGATCCTTTACTTTAATTGATTTTATTTTGTAGGAAATCACTGAGTACTTTACTAACACAAAATTATACTATAAATCATATTATTAATATACATAACGATATTTAGAGTGACTAACGTAAGAGCTTGTACCGCTGCACACTAGAAGCACGACATATGAAGTGAAATCTTACTTGTCGTATAAAATGGAGTACACTTAGGTCCAATAGCTCCCCGTTTGGTAACCATTAAGATGATTCATATTGAGATGGGATTTTGATAGTGCCCAATATTACTTATTTTAACACTTTTCCTAGGCATTATTCCTTTTTCTGCATAAATATCTATATTTACAAACAAATGAAACATTTTCCTTCTTTTTATTGCATATGTGTATTTCATCACAATTAGGGGACTCTTGCAAAAATAATTTAATTAATTATGTTTATTATTTTTGTAGGTATTGGGACCAAGATCCAATGGTGTATAAGCAATGTGTAGCTTTGCTATATCATATAATTGATACATCAAAATAAAATAATA
Source organism: Macleaya cordata (assembly GCA_002174775.1). Classification (NCBI taxonomy): domain Eukaryota; kingdom Viridiplantae; phylum Streptophyta; class Magnoliopsida; order Ranunculales; family Papaveraceae; genus Macleaya; species Macleaya cordata. Next base: position 69,426 of record MVGT01002002.1, read on the forward strand.
ATAATAAAAAGTTTTCTTTTAAATAATTTTGGGAACATTATGATGATGTTCCCACAACAAAAAAATATATAATAATAACAAAATTAAAAAAAAACCCTCATCTACGCATGTTCTGCCCATCTCCCATTCTCTTTCTTTCTTTTTTCTTTTCTTTCTCTTTCTTTTTCTTTTCTCTTCCTTTTCTTTCTTTCTTCTTCTCCCTCCCACGACTTGTCTCTCACTCACTCTCTCTCTCTCTCTCTCTCTCTCTCTCTCTCTCTCTCTCCTTCATCTTCCTATCCCAAATTTCTATCATCTCTCTCAAAATCTCAGACCTAAAATAATCAAAGCGAGGGTTTCATCATTGTAAAAGAATGGGCTTGGTTGATTTCTCCTTTCCAAATTAGTATGACATATAAGATCATAAAACAACTTGGATGTATGAAAAGTTGTAATTTTTATTTGATATTTGAGCTGTAAATTGGAGTTTAAATTTGTATAAAGAGAGGGATAGAAAGGAGGATTGTCAAACGCACAAATCCGGCGAAGGCCACTTGGCCTTTGGACGAAAAACAGTTCCGATGAAAAACAGATCGGAGAAGGAAGAGTGATTTTTGTAGAGTGTGTTTCAATGTTGTTCTAACTCTCCACTAGGGTGGAGATGAAGCCTAATTTGTTGTAAGTTAATTTGAATCCATTTCATGTCCATTATGTGTTTAGTTGATTAATCTTTTCCTTCTCTACTAATTTTGTTCTTCAATCTTTATTTCTCACCTTTGGGTTTGATAGATCATGCTTGGATTGGCACCCTTGATGGTTTATGCTTATCATAGTGTTTGGAGATCTAATTTTTACAGGAATATTAGAAATTTAGAAATTTATTTTGTGCTTAATGTTTTTATCTTCTGAATTAATAAATAAAGTCTTTTGTTAATTCGAGTTGGGTCAATTTAATCGAATGGATTTAGTTAATTTATCATTTATTATGGTGGATTCGAACACTCTAGTTTCTCTCAACCTGTGAAGTTTATATTTAGTTATTTTACTGGTTCTAAATCAATCAAAAATCTCAAACTGTTTCAACCCCTAATTGAATTAATTTTACTTGTTTCTTAATCCCTGTGGATCGACCCGTACTTGTTGTTATCTCAATAGACAACCGTGCGATTGCGGTATAAATTTTATTGAGTAGAAAAACCACGACCAATTAATTAGCATTGTCGCTAGAGATTAACGGTAATAGGTATATGGGTCCTATAGACCGGTGTAAACATGACCTTATTCTTACACTCTTCTTATATCTACATGTGAGCTTGCACAAGGATAAATGAATAACTGGTATTTTCTTCTTCTTTTTTGCGATTGATGATCTCCTCATCATGTATATCAAAATCAAACCTCACATCATCTTCATGTTTGTCCAACAAGCCAGTGCAATATGGAGTAAGAATAAATAGGGTTGGAGTAAACTTTCTTTAACAAAAATTACAAAAGTGCCCATATCTAAACAAAATTACAACAATACCTCTTTATTGCTTATTTTTCTTTGGTACGAATCTAGTGTAAGGAACAAGCCGAGCGGAAAAAAAAATGTGTATGTGCACGGGGGACTTATTGGTATGTCAAGACATCAAAAGGCATCCTATTATCCATTGATGAACTATTCTCTAAGAACTCAAAGGAATATGTGGTGCTTTGAGTCAGCGTTTGAATACTCATTTAATGTTTGTAGGTTGGAGATTTTTATCTTTTATCTACGTTATTTATGATGCATTTTCTCTCTTTAGTGGTTGTATTCTTCTCCTATTAGTGATGTTTATCTCTTTCAATTTATACGCCCTTCTTACATTTGTAAATTTTTTTTTAAATAAGGCACATGTTACAACAAGGTAGAGATACACCACAAAGGATGGGTGAGAAACGAAGAAAAATTGCCAAAAACACACGCAGACGCCAAAAAGCTCGCCACCAGTGAACCTGAAAGAACGCCACCATAGAGCATGTAGGAACCTTATTATGGACGCTGAAATACCACCTATTCTTAGGTTGAAATATCACCTATTCCTAGGTTTATGTCTTAAACAATAAACACTAATCTAAGTGTATATGGAAGGGGATCAATATCTACCTATTTAAAAATTAATTCTCAATGCAAGCATAATAAGTAGAAATTGAAACAAACAAGTATTGACATATTCAATTCTCAAATGCGGAAACAAGGGAGAATCAAATATTTCAATCTTGCACAAAAATCATTCACACATATAAGCATTCAACATAAATAATTTTTGTCGACGAGGAAAAACCTAAAGGAAAAAACCCTGGGACCTAGTCCAAAAATTACCACTAGGAGTTATGAGAAATCTTACAACCGTTTACATCGACAACACGAATCCCTCTTGCACACTCTACCGGTCATTCTCCACGACCTGAATCCACGAATCGGCCCTTTAATGGTATGTGCGTCTCCAACTTGGAATCCACCAAGCCCCGCACTTGTTTGCTTGAATCCACAAGCCTCTTGTACGCCTCCAACTCGGAATCCACCAAGCCTCGTACTTGTATGCTTGAATCCACAAGCATGCACCTTGCCGGAACTCCACCGACGAACTCACCGGAACTCCACCGGTGACATTAATGGTGTTTGAAGATTTGGTATTTCTTCAACACTCTATGGATCTCATGCTAGAATGATGTGCAAGATATAGCTAAAATGAAAAGCCCTATGAGAGTAGAACAAAATCAACTCTCAAGAAGAAGTTAGCTCAATCTCTCTTAAGATCTTGAAGCCCTAGCTATTGGAGAAGATGACTACCAAGGAGTCTCTTAATGGTTTCTCACTCTAAGTTCTCTAACTCTCTTCTTCTTAGATGCATAACCTAAAATGGTTTGCCTCTCTTCTATATAAAGAGGAGTAAAACCTAAGGTCATTTGAGTCAAAAGACCAAAAGGGTATAAAACCCCATGCCAAAAATCACGCAGGAAAAGGCCCTGGTTTGCGAACTGGCCTTGGTATCAATACCACTCTTAGTGAGTATCGATACCACCCTGATACACAACATCAGGGAGCCCTAGTATAAGATCGATACTGACCTAGCTGACTTACAGGCTAGGTTTGTATTGATACCACCTTCAGAGGGTATCGATACCACCCTGCCCATAAGCTAGAAAACCCCTAAAAAGTGTTCAAATGGGTTCTAAAATCATCCTAGCTTATATGGCTAAGTCCTAATGCATTCTAACCACCTATGAATGATAAACAAGGTCACTTAGCAACGTGTAGTGAGTTCCGGTGGTGAGTTGAGTCCGATGGCATGCTTTCTCCTGGATCTTCGATGAAGTGTGAGTTTGCACGAAGGATACAACCTAACTCTAACTCACGCATGGACTTACATTTGAGTTCATTGTCTCACTATGAATATTGACAAACCCAACGGGACCTTTCAGACGCAAAGAAGTCATCGCCCAACCAACCTCCTGTGTCATAGGGATGGACATTAACCAACCGAGAAGCGGTTGTTTATGTAAAAAAGAAAAAGAAAAATAAGCTAAAATTAATTTAAATGACATAAATACCCTTTAAAAGCCGATTTATAATTTCAAAGATTGAATATTTGAATCGATTGATATATAGTTGCAGTAACTACCACCCAACTTTTTTATTATAGCAATACAACTTTGGGCAGAATTGTTCGTTGTTAACCCATAACTGACAATACAAATTTTATAAAATGATATGTTGATAACTTAGAACTGCCAAACTACTGTATTGCCGGCCATACGTAACTGACAAGCCATTTTGTATTACAAGACAAATTTGAGCTATGTGTCTTTGGTAAAAAGTTGTGTGGAAATATCTGGGCCTTGATACATGCCATGTTACGTTATTTTCAAGGAAAATAGGGATAAATTTTACATAAACCCTCTGTGTTTAAACGAAGACTGATGATATCTAGCATCCTATGTTTTCCTATGAGCCATCTTAGGTGATAACCAGTGGCGGATCTAGGATTTTTCTTTGGGGTGAGCGAGTTAACGTTAACCGGGTCAATGTTGACTGGGTCAATTGAGCAAGTTGACTGACATTAGTATAATATATGCACACAAGTAATAAGAATAATGTATCTGGCCAAATAAATTAAGCTGCTACTTAATCATCTACCGCAAAGAAGAAAACTCGAGTTTAAAATTCAGAAGATAAATTAAACATCTTGATTCACTTTTTTCTTTCGTGAAAAAGAACAACTAAATAGATTTGATATGAAGAACTACAAAATAAAAGTAGAGAGAGAAACATACCACGAAAAAACAAAGAATTAGAAGCTATTTCCTTTCTCCAATTTTTCTGGTTTTTGTTAGTTTTGCTATTATTCCATGATAAATAATCACATCGCGGAACGAGAGTAAGAATGACTGAACAATAGAGAAAATAGTGCAAGTGTGGAGTGGATAATTAAAAAAATGTCTCAATTCTTAATTTTTGGAATGCCTCCAAAAATGGGTGCACAAGGTTCTAGAGTGATTTGGAGCGGGAGTGTGAAGCTCCAGAGCTCAAGCATCAAGGACAGTAGTACCCTCCTCAGGAGTAGATTAAAACATGGTCGACCTTCCTTTAACTTCAAACCGTTGGATACTTGTATAAACAATCTAGAATGTAGGGAGGATGTTATACATCATCATCCTAGGGTACCCACACTTTCTTACTTTACAATAGAGGAATAGAGGCAAGTGTTGAAACTTAAAAGGGGTGGACTGGTGACTGGTGTCACCATACTCCATTGACTGCTAACTGAACCAATGGCCTTGAAACCAAATATACACAGTTGTCAACAATTAAACATCTCAACTAGTTTTAGAAAATAGAGGGTGGTCAACTGACCACCCTTGCTTGTACATAGATCCGCCACTGGTGATAACAATGTTGGTAAAAATAGTAGTTGACTTAATTTTGACCATTCACTTCCTATGAACCATCCTCACTATTTAATAATAAAATAATAAATTTATTTTTTACAAAAAAACCCCTAAATCCTTTTATTTTTTTTGTTTTACTCCCCACCTCAAAACCCATCACCGACTCCACCACCAACATCACCACCGCCACCATCTCCACCGTCACCTCCACTTCCATGATCACCGGAGAGAGAGAGAATATAGAAAGAACTGGGAGAAAGAGAGAGAAAGAGAAAAAATGAGACAAGAGAGAGAAAGAAAAAGAGAAAAAGAGAAAGAGAGAGAGAAGGGAGAGAGATCTGAAATTTTTAGATCTCTTTCTCGACCTCTCTCTTTAATGAATTTGATCTGAAAGAGAAGAGAAAGCGAACATATTGGATTTTATTTCCGATTTTAACATGTGAAATCGTGTGTTCTCCAAAGTCGACAGTTACAGTGAAATGGACCCGGGTGTCTGAACACGAAGACTATAAACAGACTACACAGTCAGTTTCCCATACAAAAGAAACTGACTTCGTAGTCCGTTTTATGTACATATGAAACTGATTTAGTGGTCCGTTTTATATTCAACGTAAACTAACTTTGTGGTCCGTTTCCAATTTTAAAGAATAACGGAATTGGGGAAGACAAAGCTGGATTGATTGCAAAAGACAATAAAAGTTAATTAACAAAACCAAACAAGGTGCTCGAATGACATTAAAAGGGATATATCTCAACAAGGTGTTCGAATGACATTGAAACGGACCAAACATTGCCAGCATAAATTCGACAAGATGTTGTTGAAAAAGTGAAGCATTTTCAACAAGATGTTGTTGAAAAAGTGAAGTGTTTTCAACAGGATGCTGTTGAAAAAATAAAGCATTATCAACAGCAAGCGTCCGTTTTTGTACTGAGTATAACACAACATAACAAAATTTTGAATTAGCATAAATTCGTTTCCCCCATTGGACATGAAACGGACTACCAATTCAGTTTCTTGTGTACAAGAAATAAATTAGTAAATCAGTTTCCGATGAATAGTAAATTGACTATGTAGTTTGTTTTCAGTGAATATGAAACTGACTGTGTAGTCCGTTTCTAGTCTTCGTGCTCAGACCTTCGGGTTCGTTTCACTGTAACTACGGACTTTGATGAAAATTCGATTTCACCAGCAAAAAAAAATCAAATGTTCACTCTCTCTCTCTCTCTCTCTCTCTCTCTCTTATCTTTCAGATCAAGTCCATTAGAGAAAGAGAGAACAAAAAGAAATCGAGAGAGATTTGAAATTTCAGATATCTCTCCTCACATGTTCTTTCTCTCTATATCTCTTTCTTTTCTTTCTTTCTCTCTTTTTTTTTTCTCTCTCTTTCTTTTCTCTTTGTGTTGATGGAGGTAGAGGCGGTGTTGGCAATGATGGCAATGATGGTGGCGGTGGTGACGGGAGAAGTTAGGGATTGAGAGAATAAGATGTTAGAGAGAGAAAATGAGAGGGTGGGGTTGTTTTATAAAAAATAGATTTTGAGGATTGTCTTATAAAAAAAAGTCTGTGATGGTCATTTTAAAAAATAAAAATAAAAATTATTTTATTATTATGGATGAGGATAGCTCATAGTTGGTTCTTAGGATGGCTTATAGTGGTTTTTGGTAAAATTAGGATGGCTCATAGTGTAGGATGACTCACAGTGAAACCTAGGATGCTTATTAACAGTCTTAAACGAATTCGAAGACATCGGCGTTGTTCTAACTTTCTTAAACCCCATTTCTGGTGACGCGGGAGGGGGACAAATGGCGCGAAACTCTTTTTACCGCTTCTAATTAGGGTTTTGTGAAGACCTGTTAAGATCTAAACATGGTTTGGGGTCTATTTCCCGTTGAATCTCTCCCAGGTAACTTTGTTCAAACATATTTATGGAGTTTCTTTATTGGAGTTCTTAATGTAAATTAGATAATTTGAATGAATAGTTACGATTCCTTTTTATTTAAGACTGACAAACGAATTTTAGAAATAATTAGAATGATAGTTGCTTGTAAACGCTTCAATTTTAGGTATTTAACTGTTTAGGTTCATAATAGTTTCTAGAATGGAAGTTGCTCCATTTTGACCAAAATATTGATGAAAAATGTTAGGGTTTCTTTCAGGATTCTGATAAAATATCAATCTTCAGGTTTGAACTTTTGTCTATTTTGTATGGCATCTCTTGGTTGGAAATTGAATAAGTTTTAGGGAGTTCAAATCGACATCTCCAACCTGACAATCTTTCTTTTGAATGATAAGCAAACTTTAGAACTGACAACCAGTTAGGGTTGGTGGGTGGCTCAACCCCAACCCTATCCCGGGCCTTAGTATGGTCAACCCTAACCTAGTAACCATAGTGACATTAAAATAAAAAATAATAATTTATCATTATATATTAAATATTAATTTTGAAACAAGTAAATGTAAAAAAAAAATTGCATTAAATGAGGAAATATATGTGCAAAAAGACTAAATTTAAGGTTTGAACTTTAAAGTTAATTGATATTTTTGTAAACTACTAACCTCTCTTTTTTTACAAAATTTTAAAAACAACCAATTGAACTAGGCTTTGGTCTAAACCTACTTCTTCATTAGTTTGACGAGTACACGATGTTCCACAAAACCTCATCATGTAATTGTTGATTGACTATGCACTTTTAAACGCACTAACTTGATGGTTTTTAGATAAATACATCAAATTGGGAGAGTTTATAGAGGAGATTTTGTTAAAAGGGTTTTTTTATTAAATTCGTAACTAGGTATGGGTCTTAATGTTCTCAAATTTCGTGTAGGATTCAGCCAACCCTGAACTGGAATTAAGGACTTGGTATTTATTTTAAAAGATTCTTAATAATGTAATTATCTCATACAACGATCTGGGTAGTACTGGATTATGTGATAGGATATCTTATGGTGTGTGTATACCGATTAATAATGGATTATTGCAAGAAGGAAAGAACAAAGACCAGAAGTTTCCCACTAGATTTCAAGGAGTAATAGGTTTCTATTACTTGTCTGACATGTGCACTTCAGCCTACTGAAAACTTCATGCAACCCAGTGTTGGGTCAGCAAAACTGATCCTAATCATGTTCTAACTCTATCTTGTGCCATATGTTGATTCAAAGTTTATATCTATTAGGCTCTTACATTTTGTGATCTTGTTTCATTGTCATTTGGTCTGGACCCTCAAATTATTCTTTTCACGCCTCTGCGATTCAATTATGATTATTACTTGATATGATTCTTTTGGCAGGTGAACAGAAGTACTTTATTTTTTCCAAAGGAACCTATAAAGTAGGTCGAAAAGGTACTTGTGGAGTCTAAATGAGTTGTTAAGCATCCTTTTTTCAGTAATATTTTCCGTAATTAGTTGTTGCTTACTTTCTTTACTGAAAGCACATGATTACACAATCTCATGCACTTTTATTAGTAATTTAGCAAGGATCTGACCCTTCAATTAGTGAAGATTCAGTTTCTTCTTTTATCATATCCTTGTCTTTTTCATTTGTTCCTGAGGCCAAAATGCCTTTTGCAGACCTAAAATAGTTCTTTTAGTCCATAATGGCTTCTTGTTGTGTTCCCCCACGGCTCGTCAAGACCTAGCCTAAAGCTGATACAAAAGTGGCTACCCCTTCCTAAAGGTGCAGTAAGGGGCGAGTGAGTGCAGANACGAATATTTATTTCACACTGTGCTAAATATGTGTCTAAGGTGCTTTCCTTAGCGGGCTTTCCGCGCGGGTAAAGCGTATATTCCCGTATCTTGTGTCGATTTGACAAAATGCTCTCCGGACTATACCCATCTTGACGTAGAGCGCTTTCGATCTTTTTCTCTACGTCCAGTTGCTTATCGATAATATCTTTAAAGTCCAGAAGTGTAGGTTGTATTCACAAGTGGGATACCGGAACCTAATTACTTTGGGATGAATTTCTTTCACAATTCACTGAATAAAGTATACACATACTTGATTTACTTGTGGAAATACTACATTCCTGGAAATATGCTACCTGGCATCATTAGTAATACCATCCCATGGGACCTGTAAAATCATGCATGACGTGTTCCTTAACTAAATCATCTCAAACATGGTATGGACAACAACTCTAAACAGTCCAATTCTGGATCTAGCTAAAATGATAGGCTTGTCCACAGCAGAGTTTAACTGCAAGTATTGGGGTGACCATCGCTGGGGTCTGCAACATAAACAGTTCCATTGTTCTAGAGAAACAGTGTGTGGTCAAGTTAGGACCTTCAACTTGCAACAGGGCACTCCCTCTTCCTGCTGTATGATTAATCTTGGTTGTACATGCCCAAACCCCATCCATCTCCTACTCCTAATCTATCGGTAATTGGCTTTTATAGGGCAATATACTTGTCATTTTCTGAATACTTGTGTCATTCTGCTAAGTAGTATTGAGTAGAAGTATGTTGTCTACACTCTACAGATTCATATCTTAGTTATTTGAAAATACTAAAATTGTTGCTAAAGTCCTTATCTAAGTCTAGAGAAAAAGAACTGACTTGCTAATATCTGAGTAAATCAGCAGTCACCACACTGGCAGTTTCCTAGTAATGATTGTTTTGCTGAGTTCTGGACTGGTGTGGTAGTGGTAGTTGTTCAGGTTGCCAGGATCATTTGATCTTATTATTCTGAATTTGCAGGTTGTGATGTAATTATTAATACAGACAAAGGAGTATCCCGGATCCATGCAGAGGTAGTTGTTCATTCAATGACTTCATTGGATGCTCTGCAGAGAAAATCCAGTAATTTTTCCTCTGACGTACACGTCAAAGATTGCTCAAAGTATGGAACATTTATTAACAAGAAACTGGGGTCAAAGTCAAAAGTTCACGAGTATCCAAATAAAGAAATAACTCTAAAAGATGGGGACCTAATATCATTTGGAACCGGTAATGCAACCTACAGGTGATTCTATTGTAAACCAAGTTGTGCTTTTGGTGAGGAGGGCGAGCTTTTGTTTGTATTAGAACGTTTTAACTATAACTAATTACTTACTATTTGTTGGCTCTTTGTACACTTTCTACTATGTTGAATTACATATATCTTGGATCAAGTATAGCTGTATAGTTAGTTTTGGTGTTTCCGCCTGAGCCTGTTATCTTATGCTTTAATAACCAATGATGTCCTTCTTTCAGGTTTTGTTTTGTTCCACTCATATTTTTTGTTTACTGCTCAAAGCTCTCCAAAGTGGATCCGTCCTTTCAAGATCAGATTTCCTCAATTGGTTAGTAACTGCATCAGAATTTGCCTTCATTTTTCTATTTATGTCATTACTTATTAGGGAGTATATGTGTGGTAAAAAGTTGAAGGGTACAAAAACCTGTTTAGTGCTTTTAGCCAATGTTTTGTTGACGATCTCTTTGTTTTTCTTGCTAAATATGTGTAGGCTATTGCTTTGAAATGTACTAATAAGGTGGGTTTGTCCGTTGTTATTATTACAATATTTTGATAGCTGCTAATTGCAGTTAGTGGAAATTTAATGATGACAGATGTTCATTTCATGGTTTCTGGGAGTGAGCTATCCACCATTTAACTATGGCACTGTTGTTTACAGCACTTATGGGGTCTGAGATTCCATGATCTGAAATGTCGGTATTGACATTGCGGATCCAGATCCAGAAAAAGTGGAGTTTTTTAACTTCCTGAATAAAATGTATAATGTTGTTGTACTTTTCAAAGATATTGAAAACTACAACATTAAAAGAAGTTAATAAACATTCTTTCATGCATTTGAAAAATATCGTGGGGTTGTATTCCGGTTTTGAAAGTTGCAGAAAGACAAGTAGCTCCTCTTCTCTTCTCTCACTTCTCTGCCCTCTTATATTTTCTCATGTTTTCACTGCTATGGTACCACCAAGCATCATTAAATATTATGGTTGCAAACGCCTCAAACGTTTACTACTTCAAGCATTTGCAAGATGAAAGTTTAGCTATTGCACAGAGTCGGCAGATATTCTCACAGCCTTTTTCTTTGATTCTCCTATTTCCTGTGTTATCTTTTCTTTTTTCAGATCAGATTAATGTGCATTCTTGTGTGATGTATAGGTGCATGTGCTACTCAGAATTGGAGTGCAGAGTGCACACATGCACTTGTTGATGATTCCGCTCCAGTTAAAGAGGATCTAATTGATGCTATCGTGTCTCAAAAACCTGTTATCCTCAATAGATGGGTGAAGGTACCTACGCCACTGATTATTTTGCATATTTAATGTTTTGATAAATATACTATTCCATGATAGTCTGGAATGCACTGCTTCTCTCTTACTTTTCAGAAGTGTAGTTTTAGTTTATGACTTTTGAGTAAGTCTAGATTTTTAATAATTTGAACAATACCTTTGACTTTCAACGTTTGGTATTGGAGAAGCACACTGCACACCACAATGTATGGATCTTGGTTATCTTGTTTCAATGGCTTTCTATGGATGTATCTTCATGCGTTTGGCTTTCTATGATTTCTTAATTCTTCCATGAAATCCTTAACCTTATTGGTATTCATACTCAACTGAAAGAGCTCCACTGAGATTTAAATTTAAATGAGAAACTTAGTGGTATTCATAATTGACTGCATTTGAACATTCACATCTAACCGAAAGATTCATTCACGTCTCCATCAGTATTTTTATTTTTAGTTACGTTTACTAATATATGTATTTTGAGTTTCAGGTTGTTGCAGAGAAAAATATCTCTACTGAAATTCCAAGCTTCGCTGAGTAAGTTTTCTACTCAGTCTTCTGCAGATAGGCTTTACAATGTTCAATTGAGTTTGTGACGAGGTTATTTCAAAAAATTAAGCTGATAAAGCTACTTTTTTCGTCAGCTATGTCCCGACTTTGACTTTGAACGGATTTCCAGTTAAAGTTGTGGACCCTAAAGCCCGAGAAAAGTGTTTGGCAGGTTACACCTTCTTGTTCGGAGAATTGTACTTGGTGATATCTTGATCCCTGTAGTTGCTTCGGAAATCTTCAGCTTTTTTCTGATCATACTCGCAAATTTCCATTTCTTTATATTTTTTCCATCCCTTCTGAGCATTATATTTGAGAAATTTAAAAGAAAGAATGAAATGTATTGTGAACTTAGTCAGTTTAATTATGTTATGTGATAACAAATCAAATGATTTTTTTTTTTTTTGTTTTCTTTCGGATGATAATCATCCAGAATGATTGAAGCTGTATTGCTTCTTAGTTCTTAATATTATGAGAACCATTAGAGTAGAAGTTTTGATCTTAATTTTATCAAATGCAGTATAAATTTGGTGATAAGTTACAGTCCTTATTGGATTTGGGTGGCTCAAAGTTTCTTTCCATTGATGAGTTTTCCTCAAGTAGCCAAGTGAGTTGTGCAATCCATTTCCTTTCCTCCGTCCTATTGCTTTTATGTTATATATATATATATACTGCTTTGCTAACCTGGGTATGGGTCATGATGTTGGACTTGCTCAATCACAAATCTCAGGGTACTGTGTATAATGGAAATTGTTATATGTTTAATATGTTTAGGATTTTAATTATTTTTCTCATTCTTAAACATTTGATATACTCACCATTTAGATGGCAGGCAGTGTCTATAAAATTCCCAGACAACTGTTGCTTGGCCTCTAACAACTGAGGTCTCCTCATCTTCGATCCAATAATTAGCATGTTTGTTAACAGGGAATGTCTTTGAGGCACACGTTCAAATAGTAACCATATGAAATAAACTGTACAGACATCTTGGTATATTTGGTTTGTGGGGAACATGTTGTCGACACTAAGTATTATTGTTGGACATAGACAGATGTCTTTTTCTTATGTACATTATACAAAATTTTCCAAATTTAAAATCTTTAAATATTTAGATTGCACATCTAGTTATTTGGGTCCCTAATAATCCAATAGTAGTGTAAATTATTGTTAGCTCATTACAGTTATCCTGGAAGAATTTGTATTTCTTGTCGCTCATCTCCCGAGATGTGTCGGTTGACTGTTTTTCTCATAGGCATCAGAAGATGGAGCAAATAATCGTGTGGTGCTAGTGGTCCCCGCAGGATCTATAAATCAGTTCAATGCCTATCAACACCTCCGTTCATTATCCAGAGTAAATGACGTGAATTTGATTTCTGCTATCTTATCTGGTCATCTAGATCCATCGATCGTGGAATCGCCTTCTAGTAAGTCTTTTTTTTTCCTCTGATCAGTCACCTTCTAGTAAGTGTTGGTTATGTATCTTTTTGAAGTGGAAGCACTGTTCTTGATATCTACTTATATAAACCGCTTTTGGTGAAGAAATGTTTTGCACTGGTAACGGACAAAAGTTAAATGATACAACTACCTGGGTGCGCAGCCTATAACTTGAATTTTGAATGATGAATTATCACACCATCTCTTCTGTTTACAATGGTAAAAAAAATATTACTCCAATCTTAAGATGGACTACTGTCTACCATATTGGCTTTCTTAGACACCATTAAACCATTTCTTTTTATCTGTACAATACCTTTTTCTTGAATATACTTCCACTCAACAGAAGCATAATAATGACTTCATACTCTTTGGAGTTGCCTTGATGTATCCTCCACAAGCCTGAGAAGCTGACTCACAAGCCTCAGAGTCTTAGGGAAATCATGGGGAAATCAAGTTATACATCCATTAAACTGGAAATCTAAGTTATAAAGTTAACTCTTTTGAATCAGAAAATCCAAGTCCAGAAAGTCTAAATTGGAAGGTTTAAGTAATGAGATCAGTTTCAATTTCTGCTTAGTGGGCAAAGCTCCTGTACGCAGCATATTTTAAATTATGTTTTTTTCCTCTGGTTCTCTTAACCAATTGTATTGGTTACTATGCTATTTTTCTTATTACATACTAGCTAAATATTTGAACATTTATTGTGTATATCATCTTGGTTGCATCTGCTTTCCTTTAACTTTCTTTATCCAAGTAGAATAGCTTACCAGATATCCCTCTTTCCAGTACTCGTTTCATCTTCATGCTCCACCGATGAGACAATTGTAGCAGATTCTGATGTGGAAATGGACACGGCTGCAACTCATGGTGTTGCTGCAGATGCGCAAACAGAAGCCATAAAACATGAGGACGAAGCAATAACTGCTGATCGTGGCAACAGTCTACAGGAGGACAAAGCAATAACAACTGGTGATCATGCCAAAAGTCAGCAGGAGGATGAAGCAATAACAACTGCTGAACATGCCAATAGTCCAACGAAAAAGTTTCAACTTCCAAGTTTGAAGGTTGTTGATGGTATTATCATAGAGAAAAGGGATAAGGGTGACGAATCTGACACATCCGTTGTTCGAAATTCAGATATTATATATAGTCAAGATTTGATTGTTCGAGACACAAATCCACCAGCTTTAGTCCGATCTTCCACAGTCAGAGGAGTAGTGAATTTCAAACGCTTCAGAAGGGTAAGGACCAATTTTTTTATCACAGACGAATCTCTCACTAAACTTTGTTTGTCTTTGGCTGGTTCCGATTTTAACCGGAATCGGACAGTTTGGCGAAGTGTCTTTGCATATCCTGGATAGCATAAGGTCCATCTAATACCATTTGGATAACACATCATGCTTATAGACGAGTTTCATATTTGCTGTCTTTCTTTTTGACTCAAGTCTACTCTTCGGTCAAGATGACTCAGTTGAGGTGCCATTGACTCACCCAAGTTTTTATTAGCTTAAAAGAAGGTTTCAAATACAGATTTCTTATTTATTTTTCTCTCGGTTCTTCAGTCTGCCAGTGGTGAGAGTTTTAACTGACCCTAGCCATAGTTTAGAGGATTATTGTTACCAACTGAAGGAATGTGACAAAAGACTAACAAGGGAGATGCCTCATTTACGAAATTCACTGCAGCAGTTAAGTTAGTGTTAAGTATGGCTGAAGTTGAGTTGATCGTGCTGTGTTTGCAGTCACATCATTGAGGATTTGTACACGTGGCCATTTGTTACATTAAAATGTCCTAGATGTGCAGTTAAAATAATTTTACTTGTCAATGTGTGTATATGGTGTTCTCTAACAGTTTCTTCTCTTGAGTGTATTTACAGAGAGAAATGGAGTCCGGGAATAGCTTTAAAGATCTTATTCCATTTTCAAAGTATCCATACAGGTAAGTTGCCAATCTTCTTGAACCCAACAGTCGATTGCCAGTAAAACTTTGTTAAGATTTGAAAGGTTCTTAGACATATTTGTCCATATATATTATTATCTGATGTGCTTTTTGCTAATAGAGAATCCGAGTATGGGAGCGAGGAAGTAGCTGAGCATGTGAAAGAAGAAAAGAAGCGAAAGCAAATGGAAGCTATTGCTGAGGATTTGTTCAACAATGATAAGGTGAGGGAGTAGATAAATTTATTCAATCGACTTGGCAACCCTAGTTTGAAGACTTGCCTAAAACTCTTTTCTCCTTTTCAAATGATTTTGTTAGGCCCGGAGACGTGGAGCAGCTGGTTCTTCTATACGTGAACTTCTAACTCGTGCTTGAGAGAGTTAAAATGACTAATCATGCTTGGAGGAGTAAATTAAGTAAGCCAACTCTGTTGAAACAATTTTCTTGTATAGTGAATTAGCGATCGAAGTTCTTATAACTTTTACTCACTACCCTTGCAATCTTACTTTTGTTTCTTCTCTCTTCCTTTTTTGCTACTTGTGTCTTGTTTACCTGGGAACCGAACCGATTTCCGGTTCAGCATATTTAGGAACTGGAACGGAACCTGAACCGCTAGGAACTCGAACCATTAGTATTGTAACTGGTTCTGTTTTCGAGTACTTCAATTATATATGATGGGGAAAAAAATGATGGAAGCAGAACCAATGGATTACAACTATTGGTTTTTTTTCTTTAGTCCTTCGATTTTTTCTTGTACTATTCTTTTTTTGGCATAATAGAAATAGCCGAGAATCGACTGGAATTGGAATCCGTTATCCAGTTTTAGTTCCTCATATGAGTACCAGAACTGGATCCGATTTCATCAACAGGTACCAGTTCTGGAGAACTGGATCCCGTTAGCTCCTACAAAGTTGCATTTCCGGTTCTGATTCCTGTTCCGAATAGTTTGATACCAGAACCGGAATAAACCTGTAGGTTTGGGCCTGGGATGTATTTTGGGCTGGACCCTGGTGGACCAGTCCAACCCATTTTAGTATTTGTGTTGTTGTGTGACTTGGATTGGATTGGTATATCACAATAATAGCACAGCAGTCCCCTATTATTATGAGAATTAATCACATGTAAAACGTGTGGATACCTAAAAATATGAATGCCTCAATCAGATTCAAATTCACAATTAAACTGGTCTCCTACTCTAGTTCGAATTCAAATCAGCTTAAAATCATTAACCAACTAAAACACACGTGCAAACTTCACCGCCTGAAATCTTTTCAATTTTGGATCATCAAAATACCTTTTAAATTTTGAACTTGCCCTAGAGTAGAGATAACGTACCTATCCATCAGACGTAGGTCAAACACTAGGTTACATCTAGATTCAACTAATGTAACGGCTCTGATTCATCCATCTCACTTTAATACTATACACCCATTAGTTGCATAGTAAAAAAAAAATGATCACTTCAAGTCACCTGAATGAATAACGTATTACTGGTAAACTTCTAACGGTTTAAAAAACTAAATATACCGATTACAAGAGAATTTAAAATTTCAACTTCAATAGAAGACACACCTGCCTTATTGGATTAAAAGTTGTTCAGATTTATATTAGTTTCTCTATAAATATATGTTAGACATCACTTTGAGAGATGAGAAACTGTTCTTGTTTGTTGATCAAAAATGGATGTCGAAAATCATCGATGCAAATTGGATCACAAAGTAAATCATCATCAATGCAAAGGATTGGTACCAGTAGGGTACAAATTTGTGCCAACAGATGAAGAACTAGTTTTGCATTATCTAGTAAAGAAAGTCTTCTCTAAGCCTTTACCACCTCATGTAATTCAAGATATTGATGCAAAGGAGCTCTACAGCAAACCTCCTGCTAATCTCGGTATGTAATTCGATATTGCTCTGTTTTATCTAACAACTTATCATAGTTGAGTAAAGCCCTTAGCTATAAGACGGGTTTTAAGTCATATGGTGTAGAACTAGGAAGCACGACATGAACACGAGGACACACCAAATCTAAAAAAACGCAGGACATAGACATATATAATTAAATAATATATAATTTATATTACAAATTTATTCCATAGATGAAATTCTTTAAAGAACTCTAGAAAATACCCTTGCATAAAGGGGTTTCGACAATATGAAAGACAGAAAAACACAAAAAATAAACATGTATCCACTGTGTCCAGGGGCGGCCGTATGGAGAGCACAGTAATGATTTCTCATTTTCATTGATGCTAGGGGAACTTGTCTTGGGGACCCAAGAGTAGATTTTTGGTGAGGAGGTTCTTCTCATCATGTAGATCATCCTCACCTAAAATCAAACCGGTCTAAAACTTTTAATCCCATTAATTTTGATGGGGCTAGAAGTTTTAGAACAATTTGATTTTAGATGAGGATGACCTAAATGACGAGGATAACATCCTCATAGTAAATCAACTCTTGGATCACAACATATCAATTTGTCTTCCCCGAGTCCCCAACTCGGGTCTCCCTAGCATTATCACATATTAATGGAAAAACAAAAATTTGGGTTGTTGCATATTTTTGGGGTAACCAAAATCTTAGGGCCGGCTCTACGTGTGTCTTTGTGTCGGACACGTTTTCAGCAGACATGCTACCCCAAATAAAATGTATGTGCTTCATATGTGTAGAAGCATGCATTTACAACCAACGAGCTAGCCGAGGTGATTTTTAAAACTATTTTATTGAGCCTAATTGAATACTAAATTAACCTAAAAATGGTTTGGTTATGGTTTCAGATACGAATTTGTCAAAAAAGGAGTATTTTTTCTTTATCAATCAAACTGGATACTTCGGAGACGAGTCAAATCCTGTTCGAATTGTGGCGGATGGAAAAGGTCATTGGAGATCACAAGGAGAAGAAACATTGAAGTACAATTCTAATGGAGTTATAATCACTTTGAAGAGCACATGGACTTACTACACTGGACACCCACCGTATGGTAAGAGAACACATTGGGTAATGGATGAATACCAGTTACAAAATACCATGAAGCCCGGATTGCAGGTATGAAATCTAGACCCTCTTAACGAACTCAGTATATGGGCGATTATTCCAATTTGATTATCCAACTATATGGAACTGGAATCTCTTAAATAAATTGGTTCTAGTTCTTGTACTAGAACCAAGATAATTGATGATCATGTTTTTATTGATCAACGTCCATCGATTTCAATTCTAGTCAGTATGGTCATTCCACCCCAATTTATTAAGATGAGTCTTCATATTCTTCTTCTTTTGAAAATGTCCCCAACCCACTCTCAAATCTCAAATCAAATCTGAAATCAAGATCCTTATCTCAAACTTGAATTAAATCAAAATCAGCCAAGTCACATGTGAACTTCACTCTCATAATGTGACGATTGATCCAACCTGAATAATTGGATCCAACAATACAGGAACTGATTTGAATCGACCTGTTCCAATTGGAATCGATTGATTGCCTAGAACTAGAACTGGTTGATACTAATAGATAGTTTTGGTTCTTTTCCCATTCTCAAATATGTGGAACTGGAACTGGAACCAGAGAAATTGGGTCTATTTTTGTCCTGTAAACAAGACAACGGGTAATGTTATGTTATAATATTAACATACATTTGCCAGTTTAATTTCATGTGGATCCCACTAAAAAAAGTGTTATTCTGATTTTTATTTATACTGTTGCATGCAGATGAAGCAATGGGCAATTGGAAGGCTTAAACGTGGGAAGCAGTATGACAATTGTTTTTAGAGGAAGAAATTAATAGGAATCAATAATAAATTAGGGTAGCCTATAGCTAGTAGTAGCATTAGAAGTTTTAAGAGTTTTTAGTTTTCATTCTTACTAATATGTATTTGTAACACGCTTATGATTTGCCCTAATCTCAGTGGTTGAATCATTTTTATTGGTAAATTCATTGTATTCACTTTTAATAATCTGGGGTTGCCATCCCTTCCCCTACCGGACAAATAGGTCCTGGCATTAGTCCTTCCAGAACAAGAAAAATAGGTTCTATAACAACTAACCAGCAAAACCATGAAAGATGGTTGGTTGAATTATAAACAAGTGTCTACATTTATATATTTTTAGGAAGATTCTTGAAACTCTATAGCCATCTACTCTCCCGCTTAAATCTATAAATAGGAGTATATCAGTCATTTGTAAACCATCCTCAAGTTATGAATAACAAGAGTTCTAAAATTATTTTACTCTTTATTGTGCTCTCTCCTGAGTGATCATGAAATTGAGTATATTTTTCTTTATCAATACAAATGAATAATATGGAAACAAATCAAAATCCATTGAAATTATGGCATAGTGAAAAAGTCTTTGAAAATCACATTAAAGAATAATTCTGATGGAGTTATAATCACCTTGATGTGCTCATGGAATTACTACATTCAACAAGTATGCTCTTATTTTTTTTCCTTAGGGCTTTTTATTTTTTTCTTTAAAAAAAATATTAATAGGATTATGTTTTGATAAAATAATTAATAGAGTTTCTTATGAATTATTCTAGGATCCATTTGATGGCAAAAATAATAAAACAAAATTTCCACTTAACTACAAATACAAAATAATTAACAAATAAAGAAAACTTATTGTAATAATTTTCCATTTTCTTATTATCACAAAGATTAATTTTAGGGGAACTCGTGTTAAGAACACAAGTTGGCCTGTAGGGCCCTAAAGAAAGTGATCCAAGAGTAGATTTTTGGTGAGGATGTTCTTCTCATCATATATATCATGATGAGAAGAACAACATCCTCACCTAAAATCAGACCAGTCTAAAACTTTTATTCATGTCAATTTTGATGAGGCTAGAATATTTTTAATAAAATTTTTTTTTCTGATAAAAAAAAGGGTATTGTTAAAGGAGTTCCTCAAAATGTTGGGGGATGGATTAGATTGTTTAAGTCGGTTAGGGGGATGACAACCATTGCACTTAGTAGCCACAATTGAGTAGTGCTATTCAGACCAATAAATAACACTACACTGAAGTACTAACAGATGGGGCATATCATCTTAGCAAGTACATTTAATTTTGGTTGTGTTTATTAGTATTTGAATTTTACGGCTCACTTATTTAAAAGTGTAGCTAATAGTTAATCTTTCAAAAAATTAGTTAGGGGCATTGCTTCTTAGCATTTGCCGGCGTGCTAAAATGTTGTTAATGAAAATATAGGGGAGAAAGCCTTCCAATTACAGAAACTACCCTACAACAACTGCTACACTTATAACAACTACTACAACAATTTTCACAGCAAAAGCGACTCGTAATGGTCAGGATTAGTCATACGCACGTACCGAGAAGGAAGCACAGCAGCAGATTGTTTGCCAAACTATGCAGTCGACCAGCTAGAGTTGTATGGCCCCCAGGCCACGACCGTTTGTTTAGAATGTAGCCACCTTTTCTTGTTAACTGTCTTTGGGACGATGTAATGGGTCGTATGACGCCACGTTTTGTATCTACCCCCTTTGTCTAATAAATAAATTATATTACCAAAAAAAAAAATTTCTACAGCAAAAACCATTCAGGGCATAAAATAATTTGTAATTAATAGGTGCAAATCACGAATGGGTATAAAATTGACAAACCACTATAAATGGCACTTGATGTAGGTTTACCATTTATGCCCCACACTCTACATGTGAAAGAATTACCAAGTGTCTACCATTAATGTACCTCATATTTATTTTTTTGTTCGATTGAAAAATAATAAACTGAAATAAATATCTAATATACAGATGCAAGTGTCAGTTAGCTTTGTTGGTAAAGTCTATTGCTATTGATATCACAAATTTAGGTTCGAATAAAATAAAAAATATTGGAGGGTGTGTATAATCCAGGTGTGTATAATCCAGATGTTGGGAATCGTTTATTCCAGTTAAAAACGCAGCGGAAAATTAAAGGTTTAAAAAACTTTAATCGATTCCGAATAGGGCGTCCAACTGTTAATGGGATCTGAAAAGAAAAGGATGAAAAGTATACCTTTGAAGCGTGAACTGTAGCCTCAAAACTTTGTTATTTGCTAATGTTGATCTCACGAACAGATCTACCGGATCGGATCGTTGAACTTGCACCCCAATTGATGAGAAAACAACATAAAACTTAAACCCAAGACCAAAAACCCTGCTGGAGTATTTTTGGTATATCTTTTTGCTCGGTTATCCTTTTCGTCTGTATGATATATGCTCTTTGTAGGAAATCGAATTTCTACAACTTTTCCAGAAATAGCCGACCTCCAATTCCTCACCGAAGTGCCTCAAAAATTGACTTCTTTTCTCTGCGGGATATTGTTGCGAATTTTAGAACTTAGGGTTTTCTTTTTCTCACCTTGAAGTAACTAGATCACACATAGATAGATGAAGGGGAGAGGATGACGTTTTTTCTTATGGTTGGGGTAAAAATCAACGCCCCTCTCTATATCTATATATAGAGAGGTCCCCAATCTCTATCTTATGCTAAGTCTAATTAGGTCTAAGTGGGTCCCACACTTTTAGGCTTTTAAATATTTAAACTTCTAAACTTTGTGTCTCACACAAAATAGAATTTAAATATTTTAATTACAAATAACTCCACCAAATATTTGTAACTGAACCCTCCATAAAGTGTGGATATTTAGAAAGGAACCCTTCCACTGTTATTACCGCAATTAAGTCCCTCCACTATTTTCCGACGTTCGTAAACGTCCCTGGCTTTACTTGTCAGTGCCTAGGGTGAATTTACATATTCTAACCCTGACCATCACCCATGCAATAGTTCCTAATGATCTAATAAATCTCCCAAACAATTTAGGAGACTACTGGCCAGTCTAGATCATCAGAACCTACAAGGTGATTCAGGTGAACGTCATTTCATGTGGACTCCGTATTGAACTAACTTATTCCTACTATGGAATAAATGACCATCCATCTTGCTCAGAATATTGGATCACGTTTTCGTTTCTGACCTCACTGATTAGCAAAACAAAACGGTCACTACTCTCATGTAGGTTATATGTTAATTCTCAGAATTAAGGACCAATTACTATAACAGTAATTTTGATGATCATTATTGTTAACTGACAACAAACAATGATAATCATCCTTTGACCTGTTCAATGTAATTCAATTACATTAACACATAGGATTAGGAGTCAACACTCCTGTGATGGAGATACATCACATTATATAACATAATCATCCTTTGTGTTATAGTCTTTGATTAGACTACGAACCAACATTGATGAATTAAACCTCTCCTTGTATGAACACACTTCATACAATTAATTCATCTTGTTATATCATACTCACTATATATATATATGCATGTTAAACAGAAATAATAAACCATTTATTAAACTCATAAATGTCGTAAACATTGTTTTTAGGGCATAACCCCAACAATCTCCCACTTGCACTACAAACAAAGGAAACTTTCCCTTAACCCCATTCCATGGATATGTGAATCAAAAGCCTTCTGTGGAAGTGCTTTGGTAAAGGGATCTGCTATGTTTTCTGCAGATGCTATCTTGGTGACGCTGATGTCACCCTCACTAGCATAATGCCTGACGACATTGTATTTCCTCTTGATATGCTTGTTGGTCTTGTGGTTCCTTGGTTCTTTACAGTTTGCTACAGCACCACTATTGTCACAATAGAGAACAATAGGTAGCATAGCCTTGGGTACAACTGTAAGCTCAACCAGGAATTTCTTCAGCCATACTGCCTCCTTTGCTGCTTCACTAGCTGCTACGTATTCAGCTTCTGTGGTGGAGTCAGCAACGCACTTCTGCTTGATGCTCCTCCATACTACAGCACCACCTCCTAGAGTGAACACATACCCTGATGTAGATTTACTCTCATCAGCATCTGCCTGAAAGTCTGAATCGGTATAACCAATTGGTACTAGATCATCTCCACCGTATACAAGCACATATCCTTTGGTTCTCCGTAGATACTTCAAAATGTGCTTTACTGCTATCCAATGTGGATTGCCTGGGTTGGACTGATATCTGCTAACCATTCCTACTGCATAACAAATATCTGGTCTGGTACATAACATGGCGTACATGAGACTACCCACTGCCGAGGCATAAGGTACCTTCTCCATGGCTTTCACCTCATCATGTGTCTTGGGACACTGATCTTTTGAAAGCCGAATTCCATGTCTGAAAGGTAAGAGACCTTTCTTGGAATTCTGCATGTAAAACCTTTCCAGTATTTTGTCTATGTAGGTTTCTTGGGATAACCCTATCAACCTTAACTTCCGATTTCTCAGAAGTTTGATGCCTAGGATGTAGTTGGCTTCTCCCAAGTCCTTCATGCTAAAATGATTAGATAACCAAATTTTGACGGAGGATAATGCTCCCACATCATTCCCAATGATTAGGATGTCATCAACATACAGTACCAAAAATATCACTTGTTCCTGTCTTATCCTTTTGTAAACACAAGCTTCATCAGGATGTTGATCAAAACCAAGGGACTTGATTGCCTGATCAAATCTGATGTTCCAGCTTCGAGATGCTTGCTTAAGTCCATATATGGATTTTTGCAACTTGCATACCATATGCTCTTGACCTTCCGCTACAAAACCATCTGGCTGGACCATATAAATGTCCTCCTCAAGATTGCCATTCAAGAAGGCAGTCTTGACATCCATTTGCCAAATCTCATAGTCATAATGAGCAGCAATAGATAAGAGTACCCTGATGGACTTAAGCATAGCTACTGGTGAAAAGGTTTCCTCGTAGTCTATACCCTCCTTTTGAGTATACCCTTTCGCTACCAGCCTTGCTTTAAAGGTTTCCACCTTTCCATCTGGTCCTCTCTTTTTCTTGAAAATCCACTTACACCCAATGGGTTTAATATTGAGTGGTGGATTTACAAGTTCCCAGACTTGATTGGAATACATAGATTCCATTTCATCTTTCATAGCTTCTTGCCAAAGTCTCGAATCTGTGTTACTAATGGCCTCTTCATAGTTTGAAGGATCCGTGTCTTGTTCCTCAGGAACAACTTGAAAAGCTTCTCCTAACATTACAAACTTTTTGTATTTGTCAGGAAATCTTCTAATCCTCCCACTACGACGAGGCTCTGGTGCAGGAACTGGTTCAACCGGAGGGTTCGGTTGAACTGGTTGTTCGGGTTGAGCTGGTTCTTGCTGATTAGGTAGTTCCTGGTCCATCGGTTCAAGTTGAACCGGCGGATCAGGCTGAACTGGAGGTTCCTGCTCTACCTGAACTTGTGCCTGATTAGGTGCACCTTGTATTTCGGTATCTGTATTCCTGGATAATCTAGATGCTTCCACTGCGCCTCTATGAGATTGTTGAGTCACGGGAAGAGATATGGTTTGATCCATAAACACGGGCAGACTATACGTGCCCATACTCACAGGGAGTGAGTTAGGGGTATGTCTAACTCCCACTGTCGTTGTATCTTCCATCTCTTCAAGCACGACCTTACTTTGAGGCTTATGATTGGAAATGTGATCCTCTTCTAAAAAGATCGCATTCGCGCTTATGAACACCTTCTGTTCCCTGGGATTATAGAACAGATATGCTCTCGTTCCTTTTGGGTAGCCTATAAATATGCATACTTCCGATTTCGGTTCCATCTTGCTCGACTTTCCTTTAAGCACGTGTGCTGGACAACCCCAAATGTGGATATGTTGCAAACTAGGTTTGTGACCTGTCCACAACTCTTTGGGTGTCGTAGGAACTGCCTTGCTAGGTACTAAATTCAGTAAATATGCAGCCGTTTCCAAGGCATAACCCCAAAATGAAATGGGCAAGGAGGTATAACTCATCATGGACCTTACCATTTCTAGCAAAGTCCTATTTCTTCTTTCTGCAACACCATTTTGTTGTGGTGTGCCTGGTGCTGTGAGCTGGGAAACGATTCCATGCTCAACCAAGTATTTGCCAAACAGGTTTGAGAGATACTCGCCTCCTCGATCAGATCGAATAGCTTTCAATCTCTTACTCGTTTGGTTTTCGACCTCAGTCTTGAATTCTTTGAACTTTTCAAAAGATTCAGACTTATGATGCATAAGGTAGATGTAGCCATATCTAGAGTAATCATCAGTGAAGGTGATGAAATACTCATAGCCACCTCTAGCTTTAACATTCATTGGTCCACATACGTCTGTATGCACCAATTCTAATATTTCTTTGGCTCTTATTCCTTTCCCAGAAAAGGATTTCTTGGTCATTTTTCCTTCCAGACAGGATTCACAGAGTGACCATGGCTCAATGTCCAATGAACCCAGGGGCCCATTTTGAACCAACCTCTTGATCCTGTTTAGGTTAATATGCCCAAGTCTAAGATGCCATAAATATGTAGAATTTATTGAAGGTGCCTTCCTTTTTAGAGAAGGCGACTGAGTCATAACTTCCTTGTTATAAGCAGAGGGTATGATAGGAGATATTAAATACAGACCATCAATCAATGTGCCAGAAGCTTTAATAAAACTACCTTTATTAATAAAAACCTTGGTGGAATCAAACTTCACTGTCAAACCATCTCTAGCGAGACAAGAAACTGAAATAAGGTTCCGCCGAATATCCGGCACATAAAGACAATCCTTTAAAACTAAAGTATTATTCTCTCTATCACTACTACTAGTAAGAAGACGAACGTGTCCGATGGCGATCGCTGCAACTCTTGCCTCTGATCCCAAATTCAAGTAGATCTCTCCATCATCCAGCTGTCTTGTTATCTGGAACCCCTGCAACGAATTGCATACATGATTAGTGGCTCCAGAATCAATGCACCAGGAACCTGATGCATTATTGGCAATATTTGCCTCGACAACAAATGATTGAAATATACCTGAAGGTTTCTTCTTAGCTAGAAACTCTCTGCAATTGCGCTTCCAATGTCCTGTCTTACCACAGTGGAAACACTTTCCCTTTGGTTTTGACGCTCCTTTGTCCTTGTTAGCATCTTGAGTCTTAGCTGCATCTTTTGTTTTCTTCTTCTTGTTCTTCTTGAACTTCTTGCCTTTCGGCTTCAGTCCAGACGAACCCTCAGCCATATGAACATTTCCTGGCCTGCGTTCTCTCACAATCCCTTCCGCCACCGTCAATTGGTTCATCATCTCAGGTAGAGATGATGTCATCTTGTTCATGTTGAAGTTCAACTTGAACTGAGAGAAGGAAGGCGGGAGAGATGCAAGAATAACGTCCTCCTTGAACTCGTGGTCAAGTTTGGATCCTAGGGTCTCGAGTTCGTAAAACAGACCCATCATGGTGAGCATGTGATCACGAACTTCGGTCCCTTCAGCCATTCGAGTGTTCATCAGCTTCCTAGTCGCTTCCTGTTTTGCAGGACGACTATGAACCGAAAACATTAGACGCAGTTCCTCAATGATGTCCTTGGCCTTAGGGGTGTTCTCAAACTGCTGTTGAAGCACATTGGATAAAGAAGCCATGATATAGCACTTGGCCATATCATTAGCCTTCATCCATCTTTGATATTCTTCCCTAACCGGCTCAAGAGCATCAGGACCAGGTACTGCGGGACAATCCTCAAGTAAAACAAACTTATAGTCCTGAGTAGTAAGCACTATATCCAGACTTCTTTTCCAATCGACAAAATTTGGTCCAGTCAATTGATTCTCTTTCAGAATAATGTGTAACGGGCTGAAACTCGACATCTATTAACATGCAATTAAAACAAAATAAACTATAGTGAGATAATATGAATTTTGAAAAACTTTTGTTTATAGCAATCCCCTCTAATTACTATAAATATCGGATAACTGATTGCGTATGCAGACATCAATCCTATGGGATATCTGTATGCATACCAAAACAGTTGAAATCCCATTTCATCAAAAGAACCTATCCTGACATCTCATGTCAAGGTTGTTTTGACATCCGATTTTGTTCTGACCCCTAAATTAATGATAAATCCTCGTTCCTATGGGAAGCGTTCTTTATTCATCATTTAGTTAAGTGTGGTCCACCATCTCAGTTCAGAATGCTAGAAGATATAGAAACAGTCTCCTATGGGAGATCTCTTTCTACACTCTAGTCCGAATACCGTGCTCATTAAAGCAATCCAAGCCAATAAGCTGCTAGGTTGTACTATTCCTAAGGGCATTAGACCCCTAGCCTTATTCTTGGACCGATGGTGGAGGGTCGCGGGATTGTGTTTCCATGAACATAGTCCCTCTCCCACTTAATTAGTTAGAGTGAGGGATATTTTTGAAACAATGTATCTCACTAAACTTACATCACATGCATTTAGTTAATAATACATATAAATAATTAATTAATTAATGTATAATTAACTTACAATTTCCAGAAACACTTTCTCAAAGGTTTCCAAGAGTAAGTAGGTACATTAGGATCACATTGCATTGAGTACTATGTCACAAATCACTGAAAAGTACCTAAAAATAATATTTTTATATTTTCAGTGTCTCCCAAAAACTCCCAAAAACATGTATCTAGGTCCTGGTGGGACCCACATGCACTGAACCAAACTAAACGGAAGAGAACCGGCTCAAAAACCCAAGAAAAGGGCCTGAACCGGTCCGGTTCAGCACCTGGTTCGGTCCGGTTCAGACCGAATCAGGTCTGAACCAACTAGTCAGACCAGCTGACTTGGTCTGACCCGAGTCAGACCGATCCAGCTCGTCTGACTCGGCTGAGTCAGGCCGAGTCAGACCTGGTCGGGTCTGGACCGGGTCATGGGTCGGGTCAGTGGGTCGGGTCAGTGGGTCGGGTCATGGGTCGGGTCATGGGTTAGGGTTGGCGGGTTGGCGGTCCAGGGTTGACGGGTTGCGGGTTGGGTCAGGCGGGCTGACCAACCCGTCAACCCTCAACCCTACTGCCATTAAGGCTTGGGCTTGTTATGCCTTAAGCCCATCTGTCCGAACCGGGCCTAGGGCATAACCAGCCCATTCCTTTTCTTATTAGTTTTCTTTTATTTTTTTTTTAAACTGAACCGGGCTTTATAAGACCAAGCCCATCAGTTAAAACCAAAACATAAATTAAACTAACTAATAACCCTAAGGCCCAACCGAAACAAATCTATTCCTAACCCTAATTTCCAAAACTTACAAATAGGTTTTTAGAAAACTTCTAAACCATTTTTTTTTATTTAAAAACAAATAAAATATTTTAGAAATAAAAGTTTCTAAAAACCAATTTTAGAAAAAATAAGTTTTATACCAAAATAAAAACTCTTTTTATTTTTGGAAACTTAACCTTTTTGTTTTTGGAAACTAACCCTTTTTCTTCCCTTTCCTTTTTGTGACAACTAGTACCCATCAAGAACCAAAAATTCAATGCAATTAAATCCTAAAACCAATTGAGTTATACATATCAATTAATCAACCACAATTCTAACAATTAAAATCATGGATCAAATAAATTTAGATTAGTATGTTCCCAATCAGTTTGAGACCAATTTGGATCATACTAATTTAGAGCCTTTTTGGGTTTTAATTATTTAATCTCATTAAATAAAATAACTAGGGTTTCTAAAACCCAAAACCACCCAAAATTGAGCCGCCGGCCTCCTCTCCATGTTCTTCAATTTTCTCCTCCATCTTGATCTCCATCAAAATAAGAAAACCTAAAAGAACTAATTTACATCCATCCTATACCTTTTGTGCAAAAGGTGTACATCAAATCTAATTTAAAAGAATAAAATAAATAGGCCAGGGAAACCAAGAACTTCGTTTCTTGCCCTTTACAAGCCTCCATATCCTATACATTAAACTAGAACATTAATGCACACACATAAAATCATAACTAATATTTAAAGAATTTAATCTAAGTCAATTGATCTATGATTTGCACAAAATAACAGACCAATTAACTGGATTGGACGTGGCTCTGATACCACTATTGGGAATCGATTATTCCAGTTAAAAACGCAGCGGAAAATTAAAGGTTTAAAAAACTTTAATCGATTCCTAATAGGGCGTCCAACTGTTAATGGGATCTGAAAAGAAAAGGATAAAAAGTATACCTTTGAAGCATGAACTGTAGCCTCAAAACTTTGTTGTTTGCTAATGTTGATCCCACGAACAGATCTACCGGATCGGATCGTCGAACTTGCCCCCCAATTGATGAGAAAACAACACACAACTTAAACCCAAGACCAAAAACCCTGCTGGAGTATTTCTGGTATATCTTTTTACTCGGTTATCCTTTTCGTCTGTATGATATATGCTTTTTGTAGGAAATCGAATTTCCTACAACTTTCCCAGAAATAGCCGACCTCCAATTCCTCACCGAAGTACCTCAAAAATCGACTTCTTTTCTCTACAGGATATTGTTGCGAATTTTGGAACTTAGGGTTTTCTTTTTCTCACCTTGAAGTAACTAGATCACACATAGATAGATGAAGGGGAGAGGATGACGTTTTTTCTTATGGTTGGGGTAAAAATCAACGCCCCTCTCTATATCTATATATAGAGAGGTCCCCAATCTCTATCTTATGCTAAGTCTAATTAGGTCTAAGTGGGTCCCACACTTTTAGGCTTTTAAATATTTAAACTTCTAAACTTTGTGTCTCACACAAAATAGAATTTAAATATTTTAATTACAAATAACTCCACCAAATATTTGTAACTGAACCCTCCATAAAGTGTGGATATTTAGAAAGGAACCCTTCCACTGTTATTACCGCAATTAAGTCCCTCCACTATTTTCCGACGTTCGTAAACGTCCCTGGCTTTACTTGTCAGTGCCTAGGGTGAATTTACATATTCTAACCCTGACCATCACCCATGCAATAGTTCCTAATGATCTAATAAATCTCCCAAACAATTTAGGAGACTACTGGCCAGTCTAGATCATCAGAACCTACAAGGTGATTCAGGTGAACGTCATTTCATGTGGACTCCGTATTGAACTAACTTATTCCTACTATGGAATAAATGACCATCCATCTTGCTCAGAATATTGGATCACGTTTTCGTTTCTGACCTCACTGATTAGCAAAACAAAACGGTCACTACTCTCATGTAGGTTATATGTTAATTCTCAGAATTAAGGACCAATTACTATAACAGTAATTTTGATGATCATTATTGTTAACTGACAACAAACAATGATAATCATCCTTTGACCTGTTCAATGTAATTCAATTACATTAACACATAGGATTAGGAGTCAACACTCCTGTGATGGAGATACATCACATTATATAACATAATCATCCTTTGTGTTATAGTCTTTGATTAGACTACGAACCAACATTGATGAATTAAACCTCTCCTTGTATGAACACACTTCATACAATTAATTCATCTTGTTATATTATACTCACTATATATATATGCATGTTAAATAATAAACTATTTATTAAACTCATAAATGTCGTAAACATTGTTTTTAGGGCATAACCCCAACACCAGATGCGTAAGAGAATTCCCTATCGTTGATGGTTGATCATCTGGGGTTTGTAGGTTGGCGCGCAATTTTTCTCTCTTTTCTTTCCGTTAGTCTGAAGCACTTTTTCTCTTTCGTTCTTGTTTGTATTTGTAATTTAGCAATTACCAATCATTTAAAAAAAATCTAATTTACAGAGGACAAATAAACAAGAAAAATAGGTTCTACAACAACTAACAACAAAAATATGAAAGATGGTTGAATTATAAAGAAGTGTCTAGATTTATATATTTTCATGAAGATTCTTGAAGCTCACATGGGATCGATTACACTTATGCATAATGTTAGCCATCTACTCTGCCGCTTAAATCTATAAATAGGAGTAATATCGGTCATTTAACCATCCTCAAGTTATGAATGATAAGACTTGTAAAATTATTTTACTTTTTATTGGGTTCTCTCTTGAGTGATCATGAAACTGATTAATTTTTCTTTATCAATACAAATGAAAAATATGGAAATAAATCAAAATCAATTAAAATTATGGCATAGTGAAAAAGTCTTTGAAAATCACATTGAGAAGAAACATTGAAGAACAATTCTGATGGAGTTATAATTACTTTGAAGTGCTCATAGAATTACTACATTCAACACCCATGCTCCTAATAAGAAGAGAACACATTAGATTTTTTTTTTCCTTAGGCCTCTTTTATTTTTTTCTTTCAAGGAGTTTAGTTTAAAAAAAACATTAATAGGATTATTTTTTGATGAAATAGTTAACGGAGTGTCTTATGAATTATTCTAGGATCCACTTATTAACAAAAATAAAATAAATATCGACTTAAGTATAAATACAAAATAATAATTAACAAATTAAGAAGAAATCTTATTGTAATGATTTTCTATTTTCTTATTATCACAAAGATTAATGTTAGGGGACTCGTGTTAAGAACTGGGAAGACAAGTTAGCCATAAGCAAGTAATCCAAGAATAGATTTTTAATGAGGATGTTCTTCTCATCAATCCTCACCTAAAATTAGACTAGTCTAAAACTTTTAATCCCATCAATTTTGATGAGGCTAGAATATTTTCTTCTGATAAAAAAATAGGTTGGGTTTTTTCAACCCGCCAAGGATTAGCTTGTGTAACTTGCGGGCCAATCAGCCTAACTTTCACTTATTAAGATTTTAATAAATCCGTTTTTGTTCCATTCATTTCTCCTAATAAAAAAAATATAATTAGAAAGATCTTTATTAAAGTCCCTCTATGACCGTTCTCTTAATTAAAACCCATTTGATAAAAATCAAAGAACTAAGTTACAACAAGGCTTAGATACACTACATGAGGTGTGTGAGAAGCACATAAACTGTATTTAACATCATCTCTGATAGAGGTCGCCATCAACAGATAGACATAGCAGAGGGCACCAACAATAGGTGCAGGAAATGACACCACTGTTGGAATATGGCTCAATTTTGAGTCAGATGGAATGGGTATCGATACCCATAAAAGGGTGTATCGATACCCACTGGAAATTTATCATCGTTGAAGTCAGGGAGTGCCAGTATCGATACACCCATGAAAGGGGTATCGATACCTTCTGGCGGTGGAGTTCCGAAAACTTCTATTTTGTATCCCAATTGAAGTATAACTCTTTCTAATTCGTGGGAACCCTTATGAATCTATAAATAGGGCTTCCCAAAGTAGTTTTTTGTATCAGAGAGTTGTGAGAAACCCTAGGTTTTGTGAGAGAGCTCTTGTGGTGCTAAAACCAATTGTACTCTGATCATATTGAATAAGAAGTTGAATCGTTCCTGCCCCGTGGACGTAGGCACCTCGCCGAACCACGTAAGTCTTTTGTGTTCTTGCTTGTGTTCTTATTTATTTTAGTTTCCGCTTTGTTATTTGCATTGTTAGATTTAATATTGTTCCTGGGAGAGTGCAAAGTTGCATAGAATTAGTGGTCTTTGCACTACAAACTGGT
Organism: Macleaya cordata; assembly: GCA_002174775.1. Classification (NCBI taxonomy): domain Eukaryota; kingdom Viridiplantae; phylum Streptophyta; class Magnoliopsida; order Ranunculales; family Papaveraceae; genus Macleaya; species Macleaya cordata. Next base: position 101,813 of record MVGT01002002.1, read on the forward strand.
ATCAGAGCCAAGGTTACCACGGCCGGGTAATCTAGACTATTTGAAGATTAAATCTAACTTGAAGGATAAGATCAATGGGGAGCACAAAGTTTGAAATTGAGAAGTTCGATGGATCGAACAACTTTGGCATGTGGCAGTGTGAAGTTAGAGATGTTCTGAATCAACAAGATTTAGAAATCACTTTGGGACCAAAGCCGACGGGTATGGAAGAGAAAGAATGGAAGAAATTGAACCGTTTGGCTTGCGGCACAATCAGATTGTGTCTTACGAAGGACATAAAGTATTATGTCATGAGAGAAACTCTAGCAACAGATCTCTGGACGAAATTAGAGGAGAAGTTTCTTGTGAAGAGCATGGAGAATAGGATGTTTCAGAAGAAACGACTGTGGCGCCTCGATTTTCAACCAGGTATGTCAATACCAGACCATCTAAATTTGTTTAATAAGATGATTACTGATTTGGTTAATTTAGATGAGGTCTTTAAGGAAGAAGATAAGGCTTTACTTTTGTTATTTTCTCTCCCGGAGTCGTACGATAATTTTGTCAATACATTCATGAATGGAAAGACAACAACTACTCTAGATGAGGCAGCTGCTGCTCTTATTAATTATGAGTATAGAAGAAAGGATGGATTGGCTCATAGAGAATCGACCTCAGAAGCATTGACTGTAAGAGGACGACCTAACCAGAAAGGTTCTGGTAAGTCGCGTTCTAAGTCAAGAGGGAAATCTAAAGGAAGACCAGCAATAGATGAATGTTCTTTCTGTCGTCAGAAGGGACATTGGAAGAAGGATTGTCCAAAGTTGAAAGACAAAGGCAAAGGCAAGATGGTTTCAGATGCAAACATTGCACAATCTGAACATGGTGGAGGTGAAGAGTCAGATGTGTCACTTACTGCTTCAGCACCAGGATCTGCACTTGTTAGTCATTCTGACGAGTGGGTTTTGGATTCGGGATGTTCTTACCATATGTGTCCCAATAGGGAATGGTTCTCCAGTTTTACAAAGGTAGATGGTGGGGTAGTTTTGATGGGAAACAACAGTTCCTGTAAGACAGAAGGGATAGGAACAATCCAATTGAAGATGTATGATGGAACAGTTCGTGAATTGAATGATGTTCGGTATATACCGAATTTGAAGAAGAATCTCATCTCACTTGGTGCGCTGGATTCCAAAGGTTTCAAAATCACTTTGCAGGGTGGAGTTTTGAAGGTATTATCCAATGCAGTAGTGGTAATGAAGGGAGAGAAACAGAGGAATCTGTATTTCCTAAAGGGAAGTACAGTAACAGGTGGAGCAGCAGTTTCCGATAGTGTTGTAGATGACACTACTAGACTATGGCATATGAGGCTAGGACACGCTGGAGAGAAGTCCTTGCAGTTGTTGATAAAGCAAGGGTTACTGAAAGGAGCAAAATCCAGTAAGCTGGGATTTTGTGAAGACTGTGTAAAGGGAAAACAAACCAGGAAGAAGTTTAGCACCGCAAAGCACACCACCGAAGGCATCCTGGATTATGTTCACACAGATGTTTGGGGACCTTCCAAGAAGGCATCGTTAGGAGGACAGCACTATTTTGTCTCTTTTGTTGATGACTTTAGTAGGAGAGTATGGGTGTACACCATGAAACACAAGGATGAAGTCATGGAAATATTTCTGCAGTGGAAAAAGAAGATGGAGACAAAAACAGGTAGGAAATTGAAAGCGCTTCGATCAGACAATGGTGGTGAGTACAAGTATGATCCGTTCCTGCAAATATGTGCTGATGAAGGTATAGAGCGTCACTTTACAGTGAAGGAGACTCCACAGCAGAATGGAGTAGCAGAACGTATGAATCGTACTCTACTGGAGAAGGTACGATGTATGTTGTCCAACTCAGGTTTGGGGAAAGAATTTTGGGCTGATGCAGTGATGTATGCAAGCTATTTGGTGAACCGTCTACCTGCAAAAGCAAACGAAGGACGAACTCCAATGGAGGTATGGACTGATAAACCTATTTCTGATTATGATAACTTACGTATTTTTGGTTGTTCTGCTTATTATCACGTGAAAGAAAATAAGTTGGATCCTAGAGCAAAGAAAGCAATCTTTCTAGGATTTAAAAGTGGTGTGAAGGGATACAAACTGTGGTGTCCTGAATCAAAGAAGGTGGTAGTAAGTAGAGATGTAACATTTGATGAGGCTGTAATGTTGACAAAGCCAAATTCAGAAAAGGTAAATCAGAAAGAGAGATGTCAAAAGCAGGTGGAGTTTGTTGAGGTTCCGGTTGATACTGAAAAGTCTGTCCAAACAGACCAAGATCCTACTAATGCATCAGACAGTGAGGATTCAGTCGAAGAAGATGAAGAGGCGCCTCAACCAGCAGATAGTATAGCAGCAAATAGACCAAGAAGGGAGATTCAGAAGCCGAAGCGATACATTGAAGTGGTGGCATATGCACTACCGATTGTAGATGACGACATTCCTTCCACTTATAAACAAGCAATTCAAAGTGCAGAAGTTGATGAGTGGAAGAATGCTATGGGTGAGGAGGTTCAGTCTCTTCACAAGAACAACACTTGGGAGTTGGTGCAACTACCTAAGAACAGAAAAGCAATCGGGTGCAAATGGGTATACACGAAGAAAGAAGCAGCTCCAGGCACCAGTGGCATAAGGTTCAAGGCTAGATTGGTAGCTAAAGGCTACGCACAGAGGGAAGGCATAGACTACAATGAGGTATTTTCTCCAGTTGTTAAACATGCTTCCATTAGATTGTTACTAGCATTTGTTGCACAATATGATCTCGAGCTGGTACAACTCGATGTCAAAACGGCATTTTTACATGGTGACTTGGAGGAAGAAATCTATATGAATCAACCTGAAGGTTTCAAGGTTGCTGGTAAGGAAAACTTGGTATGTAAACTTCAAAAATCTCTATATGGTTTGAAGCAGTCCCCTAGACAATGGTACAGGCGATTTGACAAGTTTATGTTGGCAAAGGGATATACACGTAGCAGATATGATCAATGTGTGTATTTTAAAGTACTCAAGAATGGTTCCTATATTTACTTACTCTTATATGTTGATGACATGCTCATCGCATCTAAGGATAAGGAAGAAATTCAACATTTGAAAGCACAGTTGAGTGAAGAATTCGAGATGAAAGATCTTGGAGAAGCAAGGAAAATTCTGGGAATGGAGATACAGAGAGACAGATCCAAAAGCACTGTTTTTCTCTCACAGAAGCAGTATTTGAAGAAGGTCCTGCAACGTTTTGGGATGGATGGAAAGGCCAAACCAGTTGGAACACCTTTGGCGTCTCACTTCAAGCTCAAGGCTAGTATGTCACCACATTCGGAAGTGGAAAGAAGGTATATGAAGCAGGTACCATATGCAAGTGCAGTTGGGAGTTTAATGTATGCAATGGTATGCACTAGACCCGATATTTCACAAGCTGTCAGCATGGTTAGTAGATATATGCATGATCCAGGAAAGCAGCACTGGCAGGCAGTGAAGTGGATTCTACGGTATATTCTAGGTACGGTAGATATTGGCTTGATGTTCAAGCGAGATGAATCAATTGGTCAGCTTGTCATTGGTTATGTGGATTCAGATTATGCAGGTGACTTGGATAAATTCCGATCTACTACAGGTTATGTATTTACACTTGCTGGTGGACCGGTTAGTTGGAGGTCTGTTCTACAGTCAACTGTAGCTTTGTCAACAACGGAGGCAGAGTATATGGCTGTAGTTGAAGGGATCAAAGAGGCAATGTGGATGCAAGGCTTGGTAGATGAGCTAGGCTCATACCAACCATCAGTAGATGTTCATTGTGACAGCTAAAGTGCAATCCATCTTGCGAAGAACCAAGTTCATCTCTCACGAACGAAGCACATCAGTGTGCGTTTCCATTTTATGCGGGAAGTAGTTGAAGACGGCGACGTCAAGTTGGTAAAAATCGGGACAGCCGATAATCCCGCTGATATGTTGACCAAGGTAGTAACTGGGGACAAATTCAGGCATTGCCTGAGTTTGGTTAACATCGTAAAAGTTTGAAGCACCTTCGGGTGATTGGCACTTTCGAAGTGCA
>MVGT01002002.1:111626-131341 GCA_002174775.1 Macleaya cordata
TTTTTTTTTTTTTTAGAGATAACTCTCTTAAAGTATATTATGAGTTTCTATGCATATTACCATTCATATGAAAAATTTATTTTCAAATCAATGCTCATCCAAATGGGCATACTTTTATACTAACTTAATTATATTGGTCAAGTGTTGAATATTTACACTATAGAATTTCTTGGGGTATTACATTAAACCTAATGTTCAAATACGATCTTGTCGAAAAAGAATATTAATCAGAATAAACATTTTGGAGGCGAGTCAAATTAAGCTAATTACAACTGTGGCAAATGAAAAAGGTTTTTGGAGATCAAAGGGAGAAGAAACATTGGAGTTTCTTAAGAGTTCATGGACTTACTATATTGATTGATGAATACTGGTACAAAATACCAAGAAGCCTGGATTGCAGGTATGAAATCTAGGCATAGTTCTTAAGTTGTACTCCTACTTCTCAAGATTTTAACACAAGAAAATATAATGTAACTAACACGTAAATAAGACTTAACACAAAAAAATAATATAATGTAACTAACAGGGAAATAACAAATGTTATTTCGATTTGATTATTCAACTATCTGGAATTAAAACATCTTAAATAAATTCATTATGATAACGAACTAAGTACGTCTAGATTGAGGATTGGATTACTATTTCAATTTTAATCAATCTGGTTAATCGGGTCCCAATTTAAGATGACCCTTCCTCCTCTTCTTCTTTGTACAACATCCCCATCTCTCAATCTCATATCAGATCTGAAGTAATCTATCTCTCTCTCTCGCTGTGAGATGTAAGTCTCAGTCTCAATCTCTCTTTTCAGTCGAGTCACATGTAAATTGGGCTATCATGACAAATGATCCACTCGTTGGATCCCAACACTACAAGATCCAATTTTTAATCAGCCCTTTCCAAATGGAATTGATTGATTTGGTAAACCGTGGTGCCTAGCACTGGAATCATTTAATACTGACAATTTGGTTCCTTGGCCTCAGTTTATCCCACTCTCAAATATGTGGAAAATCTGGTTTAGTTTCGTCCCGTAACGAGGGTAATGGATATGATCCTGCAATTTGACAGTTTAATGTCCTGTGGGTCTCACAAATAGGAATAAAAATTCAAAATGCTCAATGTGCCCATTGTTTTTGTAGAGACTATTAAAGATGATCAAAGGATTGAGTTTTTGTGTGAAAAACTTAATTACTCACCACGAATTATCCTCTCCGAAAATTATATCATTTGAAAACTTCTAACCCCATAAAAATGAGGTGATTTATAGGCGGACAATAAATATTGTTAGATTTAGGTGAATGGGCCAATTTCAGTACATTCAAACTATTTCAGCACAATCATGAAAAAAAAAAATTAAGAAAAAAATGTCCAAAACACCTAAATAGCACCTTAAATTAATTTTTGATGTTGTTAGAAAATTGGTTGATTTTACATGAAAATAATCTATAGGGTGAGGGGTAAAGGGTTTCCTCCTCATACCCTTGATCAACATGTTGTGGGCCGCATTTCAACATTGGAAAAATTAAGTATTCTTTCTCTGCAGGAAATTTGGGTTTTGGGTTTTTAGTTCCTAAAAATTTGGTAAACTGTCAAACAATTCGATTCATGCTTATTTGGCCGAGTCAAACACGTACCAATTCATTCGATCTGAAATCGGTTCAATACAATGGTGTTTTGGTGTGTTTTTCCTTGATCTAACTTGGCCAAAGTTGTGAGTTGATTCGTTGTTATCTGCATTGTAGAATTCAGTATCATCAACTCGGCATCAGATCGGTTGTGATCGCCGGTCCAATAAAAAATAAAAAAATCAGATCGGGAGTTGGATTTGACCTACCTTCAAAGAACGACATTTTATTTTTCTTGCAGCAGGGGCAGCCACATTTGAGATTAGTTTTTTCAGTTAACTTGCAGGACTAATATTGACCAAAAAATTTGGAGTTCGCTTATCTTTTTTAAGTGTCAATATCACCATTCTTTAGGTTTTCCTGGGTATTCAACCAATATTTACATCATACAAATGCTAAGAATGCCTCAATATTATTATTTTTTTATGATATATCTTTATAGTAAATTGCAGTGGATTTATCTATACTATTAGTTAAGAGAATGAGATTTTTTGGGCTTTTTACTTTTGGGGACCTTGAAAAAATTATTTTTTGTTAAAGTTTAACTTTACTTTGAAAGGGTATAATGGTCATCTTTTGCCCCTAAAAAAGGATAAATTATTAATTTTATTCTCACCAAAACATAACTGTTTCACTTTTACAAAGGAAATTAAATCTCTTCCATGATTTTCTCACACTTTCTCTCTCCCTAAACTATCCCTAAAATCTCTCCCTAATTACCTACTCAATTTTCACATTTCAATCAGTGCAATGGATATTGCATTTTTTAGTTTTTTTATAATTAATTGCATTAATAGTTTATCACAAAATCAGTGTGAGAAATACGTGCACAACGCTTGTAAATATGAGATAAAATAGCTGTGAATGTTCACATCACTTTCAAAATTGTGAATATTCATAGTTGTAGGCCCACTACAAGTTACGAGGATCGATATTTAGGGCTCACTTGAGCCATAATCAAGCCGAGGTGAGCCTTCTTCAAAGATAGTAAAGACTAAAGATGTGTTACATGTGTATACTATATCAGTCCAATAGTTTATCCTCTTTTGAGCTTTTGATTTACTTATGTGAGTTGAAAGAGATTGAAAAAATTAACATTATAATTGCTTATATATATTAAATACCATTAATAACCTTATTTTGAAGTGTTTTTAATATTGTTCTTTTTATTACTAAGGTATAAGTAGAAAACAACAATTTTCAATCTCATAATTACTTTTAGCTTTTTATAGGATCTCTTCTCTTTTAATAATAAAATAGATATTTAAATTTGCATAACAAAAAAAAAAATTTGCATAACTTTTTTTAAGGAGCATTATTTGTTATTGATTTACTTTTTTTCACTTTTTGGACTCGTAGGGTTTTTTTCCATATGATTTTGGTGTCTGATATTTCAAAACAATTTTATTTTTTTACTATATCAATCTTTTTTTTTTTTATCAAAGAAAACGAACTAGATTACCCGGAGGGAGGCATAACCTTAAGAACAGAAGTGTTATGATCGAACTCTAAAGCTTCACAAAGGAAGGGAGGAGGATCATCAAAATTACAGAAACTAACAAAAGAGTCTTGCTTTCTTTGCTAAAGTATCAGCAACAGAGTTTGCATCTCTATAGCAAAGCTGCCATTTAACAGAAGAAAAGCTAGATATATAATAATTACAGTCATCCAAAACAGTCTTGCATTGCCATTCGAAAAGAGCCTTATCACCATTGGAGATATATTGTATAGTAGGTTGAGCATCTGATTAAAAAACAACCCTACTTATGTTGCTTTCTTTTGCCTATTTCACAACTGCTAGAATAGCTAGCCCTTCCGCTTGAGAGGCTGAAGTAGCCCTACATTGAAGCCCCTGAGCTCCACGAAATCCACCTGTATGATCCCTCATAATCAATCTAATTCCCACAATTTCATCAGAAGAGATAAAAGAAGAATCACAATTAATTTTAATGAAATTTTCATTTGGAGCCTTCCAAGTAACGATAGGAGGAGGTTGTTGATGAGTACAAGTTTAAATTCTGCTAGTGAGGTTTCTTGAAGCTTGGAAAAGAGATAAGTTATTGGCCTCTTTAGCAACAACATCAGGAGATGAACAATAATTATCAAAAAAAAAATTTGGCATCTTGTCTTCCAGATGAACTAGGAAATAGTAACAGCTACTTCAATAGGTTCAAAATCAGCATTGATCCATCCAGAAGGGGTGGAAAACCAAGATCTGAAAATCTCAATAATATGCAAATTCTGATTAACAGCAAAAAGAAAAGCAAAAGGGGTAGATTGATGGACAGCTTTAGCAAAAGGACAATCAAAAAGAATATGCTTAACAGATTCCAAAGGAAAGTGGCAGCGAATGCACTCCTTATGATCAACATCAATTATAGAATTTATTTTTTCATTAAAAGGCAAAATGTCTGAAAGGCATTTCCATATAAAAATACGAATTCTAGGAAGGATATTCAGAGTCCAAATCTTTGCCCAAGTTTTATCAACAGGAAGGGTACTAGAGATGTCACTAAACATGGACTTAGAAATGATTTGACAGAGAACTCACCATTTTTACTAGGGATCCACTTGATTTGATTAGAGCCTACAAGAGGGATTTTAATTTTCTCTATAGATATTCTAGTGATGTCATCAAAATTAGAGTGCAAGGCTAGTTGGTCCCACTCTTTGAGAGAAGGAGTCAGTAGTTCAGCAACCTTATGCTTAGAAATAGCATTGTGGTTGGGGTTAATAGATATAGGGATTCCAAGGAAGGAATCCATCTATCAGTCCACACATTGATGTTATTGCCATTCCCAACTTCCCAGAGGCAAAGATGTTCAATGGATTTTATAGATCTAAGAATACCATTCCAAACCCAAGAATTAGTGGTTTTGATAGGAGCCTGAAAAGGCGAGCAGTTAGGAAAATATTTAGCCTTAAGAATAGTAGTAACAAGAGAGTCTGGATACTTAATAATTCTCCAGCCTATCCTAGAAATCTGAGCACAATTAACCTGATAAAGTTCTTTAAAACCAAGACCTCCATGAGATAAAGGATAGCAGAGACTGGACCAAGCTTTGAGATAAAGCCCTTTGCCTTTGTCTCGACATTTACCCCACAAAAAATCCCTTTGGATAGCATTAAGTTTGTTTGTTATCTTTTTGGGAATAACAAAACAATTTATTTGATAGAGGGAAATGGTACCAAGAACAGATTTATTAAGAGCTGCTTTACTAGCTTGAGAAAGGAGCTTACCTTTCCAACCATGAAGACAAGATTCAAATTTTCTTTCAATATGCTCAAAAGCTTTAATTTTTGTTTTTCCAATAAAAAGAGGGGTACCAAGATACCTATCATCAAGGGGGATTCTTTTAACTCTAAGAATTCTCAAAATAATTCTACAGTGCCTATTATGGATGTTTAGGACTGATTTTTGAAAGTTTATCATCTGACTAGAAGCATTGCTGAAAGTGTCAATGATATCCAACAGATTCCTTATTTCATTGAGATTTGATCTTATAAAAACAAGGCAGTCATCAGCAAAAAGAAGATAAGAGATAGAAGGGCTATGCTTAGTGACTTTTATACCATGAATAAGGTTATGTGTAATACCCCAAGAAATTACATAGTGTGAATATTCCACACTTGACCAACATAATTAAGTTAGTATGAAAGTATGCCCATTTGGTTGAGTATTGATTTGAAAAATAAATTTCTCATATGTATAGTAATTTGCATGGAAACTCATAATGTACTTTAAGAGAGTTATCTCTAAAAAATTAATTAATTAATTAATTAATTAATTAATAATAATATTTTATTATTATAAAACGTGGGCTGCTGCTACAGTAGCCGCCATGTACTGTAACAGCCCACTAAAATGAATAAAAAATATTTTTTATATTAAAAAAATTAAATATTAAAATAATAAAAAAACTCAAAATTTTGCTATATAAACCCCCCTTATTTCCTTATTCAAAACACAAATTTTCTCTCCCTTCTTCTCATTTTCAATATATCAAACTTCCTTCCCTCAACTCTCTAAACATCTCTTTATTTTCTATTATATATATTGCTCATATTACAAAAATCAATAGGGTTATTGAAATTTAATGATCTACACCATTGGATTTGGATATAGCGAATAAGGTAGGTGGGATTCCTACTATAAACAAAATCTAATTTTATATTTTTATTATAAAATTGCATATGAAATGTATTTATCTTGCATGGTTACATTTAATTATTTAATGCAAGGGATGAGTTATTATTCATAAGAAAAATGAATTAAAGGAAGTTTAATAATAACTTGTTATCTAGATTAAAAATAAATCTAGATGGTATCGGTAATTGGAGACCCCCCATAACACCTGCAGGTACCGTTGAGTTCCGACTTGAGGAGACGGTGGATACCGATGAAATGGACCTAAAATAATAGTTAATTATTTAAAAAGAAAAATCTCTTTTTGATGCATTAATATGGTGATTTTTGCATGTTTCAAATCTAATATTTTTGGACAGTTTACACCTACTGAGTTTTACTCACCCCTAAATTTCCCCCTCAGGTTACGTTGAGGGTGAAGGATGTGCAGATTAAGAAGCGGATTGCTAGTATTATTCAAATCTGTATAAATATAGATGATGAATTAAACTATTATTCTATCACTTGGGAAAAGGGTTATTTGTATGAATTTTATTGTTTTAACATTCATATGAACTTAGATGTTAAGTTTTAAATTATATAATTTATGTATTAATTTACATTTAATTTTTGTCATGAATAATTGAATTAATTAGGTTTTATACAAAATTGTATAATTCCCGTAATTTATACTGTCAGATTTACAAAACAGTATTTTTGGACATGTTCCGGTCAAAATTGAACCAAGTCTATTTTTGACAAAATTATAGATCTAGATTTTTCCTTTTCAAAAAGGTATTATACCATATATTTCTAATTTCTAATTAGAGAGTAATTTCTCTTTAAAGTTACTGATTTTACAAAAATTGGTAAAAAGCTGAAATTATATTTTATGAGTTTTATACGTCCATATCAGTACTTCGGATGCATATTTGGGCCCTTTATTGTGAGAATTGGCCTCCGGCCATTTCTGATGAAATTGTAGATCTGTGAATTTAATTATTAGAATGGGTTTATTTGTAAAATTCGGATTTATGGTAAAGTAGATACGCCTATTTTACTCGACCGTATGCAGTTAACACGAAAATTATTTTTAAAACATTACATTTTTATTTTTCTTTGACTTGGACTGATTTTGACGAGTCAATGAGCATTGACATAAATATTGGTTGACTTGAATTGACTTTGACTTAGTTAGAGACTTAAGTTGACCTTTACATTGACTTAGTTGATTTGGGCCTAACTTTAAGATAACCAATGTTAACTAAAGTAGACCATTAATAAAATATTTTTAAATTCATTGTCTTTCAAAACTAAAGTAAATAAGTTTTATTTATTATTTTTACTTACACATCTATTACACTAATCACGCCTTGGTTTTCGGACTCGGCGAATCTGGTCGGATTTAGAGTACCGAAAATCGGGGTGTGACAGCTTGGTATCAGAGCACAAGTTCCTGATTTCTTGGGCTTGTGAGTTCTAAACTTTCATTATATTATAAAATTTTCTTTCTTAACAAAATTATTTATGTTTTGTTTTCTCGCATAAAAAAAAATTATATGAAAATTATTTTCTTTTCCTTACTCATTTATAGGATGGAGTAAGAGTGTGTTCAGCTTAGAACCAAAATAAATAGGATAAACCCTGTGTTGTTTGAGGTGGGATAATAACTAAAAATCTTATTATAATACGGTTGGTTGTATATAGTTATTAATTAAGGTTTACTGCTAGTAAGACCTTTGTAGAAATTATTTGTTTCCTATAGAATTTATGTGTGAAGCAAGTAGATCTATTTACATGATCATAAAATACATATAAGAGAGCACACTTGATCGGATAGTCAAGTTGATGTCTAAATTTATACATGTTTAATAATGTTGAAATACATGCTTGTATGAATAGTGACGGCGAATATATATATGAATAGTACCTTGTATATATGAATAATACCATATACGTGAATGGTATTCGAAAGATAGTATCAAAGTGACAATAATATGTGAATTATATTCTATAAAGATATTTGATAAATAATGCAACACAATAATATTGTATACGTGTACAATACTGTATATGTGAATAGTGTCACGGAAATAGTGACATTGACTAATAGTGCATAAATTAAATTTTATGAGGAGAATTTGATGAATAATATGTTATACAAATTATATACGAATCATGTCATATGATTTGGTGAATAATATTTTGTAAATAGTATGGTATATGTGAATAGTGACGGTATACTTGAATACTAGATATTTATAATGCAAAATAATAATGTATATATAAACACTAAAATATCAATTTATTCTAAATGAATTAGATTTGCAAATAATGCAAGGAAAATAATTTTTGAATAGTAAAATATATATAGTAATATATATTTGAATAGTAACATACACGCGAACAAATAGTGGTGTATAAAATTTAAATTATACTACGTAAAACTAGATTTACAAAATAAAGTAAATCAAATATTTTAAATGAAGAATATAAATAAACAATATCGTATATGAAGAATATTATAAACATTGCTTCGTATATATAATCAATGTAGTATGTATACATAGATTTTGTATACGTATACATTGTATTAATGAATCAGAAATATGAGTAAATAAATTATTTTCATTACTAAATGCACATAGTTTCTATTTGAGATAATTTCTATATATATTTGTATATATATGGTCTTTAGCCACAATATGAAATTATGAATCTAGTTTCGTATGAGCCTGATTTTTTAAAATTTGGAGTTCTGAATTTCAAAATAAAATAATTTTAGCCTGACTGATGCATTCTTGATAGTATGCGCATAGTCCAAGAAAAATAATATTTTACTGAAAATATTGTAAAATAAAAGTATTTTTTATTATTATTATTTAAAGAGAAACAAGTTATAAGCATAAATTATTGGCTTTAGTTTCACCTGATTCCAATAAACGGAATAATCGGAATAAAATTTCAAACTTTGGTTTTGATTTTTAAGTTTTGAGTATAAGATACAAATTTTGGTATACAAGGCTGTCACTATACTTATAACATATTTTTGAACGCCTTATAGTAAAAATTGATTTCGGCTTATTTTAGAGAAAATTTTAGCTCTTGAAAACTAGTATTCAAAATGGGTTCAATTGTACCATTTTGAGTAATAGTTATGTAATTACAGTGATTGTTGTCAACTGTGCACAATTATAACTCCGAAAATTATTTTTAAAAGTGAAACAAATAGTTTTACTGAATGTTTGAACTTTTAGCTTTGCTATACCTCGAGCCAGATTTTCTAGGTCCGAAAATCGAAGTGTGAAATATCACTTAGAACCATTCTAATTTAAAGAAGTTAGTAGAAAATGATGTGACACAATAAGTAAATGAGTTTCACAATATTTGTGAAGGATAACGAATTTAAATGCTTCGATATTCGAACGTATCTAGGCTTTAAATAAATACTTTCATTTTAAGAATAAGTTCATTCGAAGTTACATTAAGAAATATTTTTCTGTTAAGAACACTTTTGACTTATTAGTCAACTAAACTTAAAGTTGGCATGATTACAATGATGTAATTATGCACTGGCATTTCTTGATGCATTCCGTGCTAATGCTTAGAAATTTTGAGTTGTACTATGTGCTTTGACTTCTTGAAGAAAGTCGGTTGACCTAATTGAATCAATAAGATTGTGTGATTTGATTATTAATCAGGAACCAATTGTTGGTTGATCTCATTTGAGATGGTTAGATATGATGTAATCCTGGAAGTGGATATGTTGACATTATATCGGATAATATTATACTATTTCAAGTTAGTAGAAAAAAATTAGAATTTTTTTCGAAGAAGTAAACATGAAGTTTATATGCTTCAATTAATATTTAATTATCGAAACCGTTAGACGGATATCGAGGATATACAAACACCAAGATAATTTTTTTTTGTATGCAAAATTTTGCAAGAATATTAAAAAAAAAATTTTACATACGGTTGATACATGGTGTTATTTTGAGATAAGGGATGGTGATGGAAGTGTGATGAAAAGCAGTTGGTTTTCTATAAATGTGACACATACCACATAGGATAGCACTATTTGGACTGATCATCCAATACCGAGCAACCATGTCGGTGAGTGGAAACAGCGAAGGAGGTTATCCACTGGGTGATTATTCACACCAAATCATGTATTCCCTAACAATCTTAATTTTCACCACATCGAAAACCTCCTTTATTTCCTTATTCAAAACACAAATTTTCTCTCCCTTCTTCTCATTTTCAATATATCAAACTTCCCTCCCTCAACTCTCTAAACAACTCTTTATTTTTCTATTATATATATTGTTGATATTACAAAAATCAACAAGGTTATAGAAATTCAATGATTTACACCATTGGATTTGGATATAGCGAATAAGGTAGGTGGGATCCCTACTATAAACAAAATCTAATTTTATATTTTTATTATGAAATTGCATATAAAATGTATTTATCTTGCATGGTTACATTTAATTATTTAATGCAAGGGCTGAGTTTTTATTAATAAGAAAAATGAATTAAAAGAAGTTTAATAATAACTTGTCATCTAGATTAAAAACAAATCTAGATGGTATCGGTAATAGGAGACCCCCATAACACCTGCAGGTACCGTTGAGTTCTGACTTGAGGAGACGGTGGACACCGATGAAATGGACCTAAAATAATAGTTAATTATTTAAAAAGAAAAATCTCTTTTTAATGCATTAATATGGTGATTTTTGCATGTTTAAAATCTAGTATTTTTGGATAGTTTGCACCTACTGAGTTTTACTCACCCCTAAATTAACCCCAAAGGTTACGTTGAGGGTGAAGGATGTGCAGATTAAGAAGCGGATTGCTAGTATTATTCAAATCTGTATAAATATAGCTGATGAATTAAACTACTATTCTATCACTTGGGAAAATGGTTATTTGTATGAATTTTATTGTTTTAACATTCATATGAATTTAGATGTTAAGTTTTAAATTGTATAATTTATGTATTAATTTACATTTAATTTTTGTCATAAATAATTGAATTAATTAGGTTTTATACGAAATTGTATAATTCCCGTAATTCATACTGTCAGATTTACAAAACAGTATTTTTGGACATGTTCGGGTCAAAATTGAACCGAGTCTATTTCTGATAAAATTATAAATCTAGATTTTTCCTTTTCAAAAAAGTGTTATACCATGTATTTCTAATTTCTGATTAGAGAGTAATTTCTCTTCAGAGTTACTGATTTTACAAAAATTATTAAAAAGCTGAAATTATATTTTATGAGTTTTTATACGTCCGTATCAGTATTTCAGATGCATATTTGGGTCCTTTATTGTCAGAATTGGCCTCCGGCCATTTCTGATGAAATTGTAGATCTGTGAATTTAATTTTTAGAATAGGTTTATTTGTAAAATTCGGATTTACGGTAAAGTAGATACGCCTATTTTACTCGACCGTATGCAGTTAACACAAAAATTATTTTTAAAACATTACATTTTTATTTTTTTTGACTTGTACTGATTTTGACGAGTCAATGAGAATTGACCTAAATATTGGTTGACTTGAATTGACTTTGACTTAGCTAGAGACTTAAGTTGACCTTTACATTGACTTAGTTGACTTGGGCCTGACTTTAAGATAACCAATGTTGACTAAAGTAGACCATTAATAAAATATTTTTAAATTCATTGTCTTTCAAAAGTAAAGTAAATGAGTTTTATTTATTATTTTTACTTACACATCTATTACACTAATCACGTCTTGGTTTTCGGACTCAGCGAATCGGGTCGGATTTAGAGTACCAAAAATCGGAGTGTGACATTATGATTCTCAGCATCTAAGAGAGAACGGGAGAAAACCTCCATACAAAGAATGAAAAGATAGGGAGAGAGGGGGTCTCCCTATTTAAGCCCTCTAGTTGGATGAAAAGTCCTACCAGGAGAACCATTAACAAGAACAGAAGAAGAGGTAGTATTAATGCATTGAAAGATCAAGTTACACCAATCATTAGCAAACCCATTTTCCTAAGGACATGAATAAGAAAAACCCATTCCACTCTGTCAAAAGCTTTTGACATATCAATTTTTAAACCCATTAAACCAGCTTTTCTTTTTTTCTTTTTAAGGCTGTGATAAATTTCTTGAGCAAGCAAAACATTATCTGTGATTTGCCTATTAGGAACAAAGGCAGATTGGAAAGGGGAAATAATTTTATCAAGAAGAGGTCCAATCCTATTACCTAAAAGCTTAGAAATAATTTTATAAGAAATATTACATAAACTTATAGGCCTATAGTCAGCGGGACGAGTAGAAGAGCTAGACTTGGGGATTAAAGAAATAAAGGTGTGGTTAAGTTCTTTGAAGAGGAACTTAGTAGAGAAAAAGTGTTGAATCATTACAATATCATGTTTCAGGTGATTTTGAATGACCCAAATTTTTGGCAACACCAAAAATCTCTTCTTCAGTGGGAGGCTTGAGAATAGCCTCATTATCAACAGAGTTAATAAGAGTAGAAATAAGATTCAGAATGTCTTCGTTATGAACAGGGGAAGAAGAAAAAGAAGCCATGTTCTCAAATGAGTGGAGATGACTTCTTCAATTTCACCTCTATCATCAGTCCAGAGACCTGAAGAGTTTTTAATACAGTCAATAGTATTCCTTTTCTTCCTAGCATTAGCTTTAGAATGGAAGTATTTAGTGTTTCTATCACCACTATATCAATCTAACAACAATAACAATCAATTCTACCGCGACAATATAAAATAATTTTGTCGATTATCTAAAGCTAAGAGGGCGTTTGGCAACCATCTAAAAAAAGCAGAAGTGCTTCTAAGAAGTAAAAAATCATAAGAAGCTTGTATGGCAAACTACTGACTTATAAGTCAATAACTAAGTAAGTCAATATGGCAATGTAACGTGATCAGAAGCCAAAATGAAAAAGATTGAACTATTATTTTTGTTGTTGTTGGATGATAATAATAATAATAATAATAATAATAAAATAGAAATAATAATTACAATAATAATAACAATAATAACAACAACAACAACAACAACAACAATAATAATAATAATAAAGGTTTTATATAATTTATACTAACATCGTTATATATATCATCCATCACTATTATTAATATCATCCATTGTCACCATCATCATCATCACCATTACCATCATCATCATCATCCATTGCCACCATCATCATCACCCATCATCATTAACAACAACAACAACAACAACAACAACAACAACAATAACAACACCATCATCACCCATCATCATCATCATCATCGTCATAATCATCATCATGTTCATCACCGATAAAGAGAAGGTGAAGACTTTTAGTTGCTATGAAGAAAAAATGATGAGAAAGAATGAGGAGAAAAAATAAATAGAATAAAAATTGTATAAGAGTTTGAGAAGTTACTTCTCTCAGAAGCAAGAAGCTAAAATTTTTTGCTTCAAATAGAAGTAACTTTTTTGCTTCTAGAAGTCACTTTGTAAAAGAATTACCATGCACGTTTTTTTACTTAAGTGGTTGCCAAACGCCCTTTAACATCACATCACAAAAAATGTCTTCCACTTGCGTCAACCCATATACAAAAAGTGGTAGAACATAACAAATGTTGACGAACTATAGACCGTCATTTCCATCTATAATAGGTAGGCAATTACTTCCAACCTCTTAAAAAACCCTTGCTGGATAACCCTAAAATGACACTGCCTTGTAACTAACTTAACGGTCATACCAAGGTAGAGCATGAACACTGCAAAAAAATGCTCCGTTCAACTGTATTTCGTGAACCCAAGTCCCTTTCAATTCGAAGAACATTTCAAACATTTGTTTCATCCCCAAATATCTCAGAAAACTTGGCCATGGAAGAAGAGAAGTACTCACATTTGTTGAAGAAATGCGCAGAAACCTTCAACTTAAATCATGGCAAAGCAATTCATGCTAAGTTCATCAAAGAATCCTTACTGTCATCACTTTTCCTTCACAATCATCTACTCAATATGTACTCAAAATGTGGAGATACAGTTCAAGCTTTACAAATGTTTGACGAAATGCCTCAACGAAATGTAGTTTCTTGGTCGGCCATTATTTCCGGCTTAGTCCAACATGGGTTTCCTAACAAAGCACTGTCTGTTTTCCGCTTGATGTCCGAGTCTGGGTTTAAACCCAATGAATTTACTTTAGTAAGTGCACTCAATGCTTGCTCGTTTTCGGAGAATTCGATTCAAATGTATCAAATTTATGGTTTGATTATTCGGTTAGGGTTCGAATCGAATGTGTTCTTGACAAATGCGTTTCTCACAGCTTTGATTCGGCATAAGAATGTAGTCGAAGCAATGGAATTATTTGAGAAATGTCCTGAGAGAGATATTGTTTCTTGGAATTCAATGATCGCTGGGTACTTGCAATTTGGGTATTCGGAAATCCCTAGATTCTGGTGCAGGATGAATCATGAAGGCGTGAAACCCGATAACTTCACGTTTGCAAGTGTTCTTACGGGTTTGGCTTCTCTTTCTGATCTTAAAATGGGTTTGCAGGTTCATGCACAGCTTGTTAAGTATGGTCATTTGGATGAAATCTGTGTTGGGAATTCTTTAGTTGATATGTATCTAAAGAATCAGAATTTGATTGAAGGTTTAAAAGCTTTCAGAGAAATGCCTCATAAAGATGTTATCACCTGGACAGAAATGGCTTCTGGATGTTTACAGTGTGGACAACCAAATGAAGCTCTGAAGATCATAGAAGAGATGAAGAAATTAGGCGTTAAACCGAATAAATTCACGTTAGCAACTGCCTTTAATGCCTGTGCAAGTTTAGCTTCATTGGAGGAGGGTAAGAGAATTCATGGATTGAGGATTAAGCTAGGGGATGAAGTTGATATTTGTGTCGATAATGCCCTTCTTGATATGTATGCAAAATGTGGATCCATGGACAGTGCGTCAGATGTATTTGTGTCAATGAATGATCGATCAGTTGTTTCTTGGACTACAATGATCATGGGTTTTGCGCAAAATGGGTTTGCCAGGGAAGCTCTAGAGATCTTCGACAGAATGAAGTTAGAACGAATCGAACCAAATTATATAACCCTAATCTGTGTTTTATATGCGTGTGGCCAAGCAGGGTTTATCAATGAAGCGTGGGAGTATTTTTCCTCCATGGCTCGCAATCATGGGATTGCTCCTGGGGAAGATCACTATGCATGTATGGTGCTTCTTCTTGGCCGGCTAGGACGGATTAAAGAAGCTGAGGATTTAATTCGAAGTATGCCATTTCAACCGGGTTTACTAGTTTGGCAGACTTTGCTTGGTGCTTGTCGGGTTCATGGGGATCTTGAGACTGGAAAACGAGCAGCAGAGGAGGCTCTTGCTCTTGATAAAGAAGATCCTTCTACTTACGTGTTGTTATCGAACATTTTTGCTGATTCAAGTAATTGGGATGGTGTGCGAGATATGAGAAAATTGATGAAGACTACAGATGTTAAGAAGATACCTGGATGTAGTTGGATTGAAGTAAATGGGAATGGCTGATTGTTTCAGTATTGATTGGAATAGATTCAAATCGGAGAATACATTTTTTTGAGGATGCTTCTGCTTCCACTGCCTTATGATTGATCCAACTAACAAATAAGGATTCATGGGTTTTCTGGATATGCTTGTCCTGTTCTTGTTTTGTGCAAATCTTGTTCTCCTTCGGTACAACTTGGGCAGCTTACAGTACCGTTTCCACAAGGAGAGAGATTCTAAGAACAGCTTTTATGGTAAAGGTCATTGTAATTTACATTAACTCTTCGAGGAGTTGTAACTGTAGCTCACTTCAATTACCATCCAAGAAAACAAAAGAAAAACAACAATGCGCCTGAATTAATGTTGCAAATTGAAACCACATGTTCTTGGAAGTTCCAAAAGCTGATTGATGTAATGTGATATGATCACAAAAGTGGTTTGAGTTACTAATTGGGGTTTGCTCTCTTTTTCAATCTTTTTTTATATTCTTCACTAAACAAAGTTTCAGTTACTCTTGAAACAATAACAAAGGGGACACATTTGATCTGTGTCGCAGAAGAACCAATTGAAGAACAAAGAATCAGATGAAAATAGCCTCAAAAATGAATTTATTCACTGAGATTACCTCTAATCTCTTAATGCATGTTAACAGCTCAGAATACAGAAACTGAAAAATAGAATTACAGATTATGTTGAAAAGTTTATCAGGAGGGAAGATTATGCGTAGAAGAGAAGATATGAAAACAACTTACAACATTTTTCCAACCCTATTGCAGTATCTTACAGAAGATTAAATGACTGCCATCGACTCCAAATGAGCATCTATGTACTCTTTCAGCTTTGCTTTTGTCATTGCACCTTCCCTCCGGCTTTCTGGAACTTCCTGTCCATTCTTGAAGAAAATTAAAGCCGGCAAGCCATAAACCTTGTACTCTTCAATCAGTTGGGGGTTCAAGTCATGGTTAATCTTCACAATCTTTAATTTGTCTTCATATTCCTGAAAATTCCAAAGAAACCCCATTGCAGGAAAAAGGAAAATCAGATAAGCAACATAAGAAGTTAAGCAGCATATTTCTCACTGAAGATCATCTATCAATGTTAACTTTCATCAATAGAAAATACATTTTTCGGTTTTTCATAATAAGGTGCATAATTAAAAAAAAATGGATACATTTTCCAATTCCTGTCTAATTGATGGATCAGCTCAATCTTGATATAGAGCGTCCAAATGACTATCCTGGGACCCCTTTTGAATAAAAATTTGTTTCAGCCCTAGCCAAAAAGTCAAACGCACTGACGCATCAACACAGTGTTTCCATATTGTGGAAATCTAAGAGGTAGTTCAACAATTTGAGGTCAACCAACCAGCTTACCAGACAATTGTACAGTGGATGTGAAGTGTGCAGCTTCAGTGACTTATTGTGAAATACATTATTTATTTTCATGTAGACAAAGAAAACAGGCTAGTGGAGTTGGCATTTTAGAGGTGCTTAAGGCTCTGCTTGGTATGCAGGGAAAATTTGCAGAATGCAAATTACCACAGCTGTAGTAGTGATAGTTTGCATGGACAAACAGGGCCATAGGTATCCTAACTAGCAGAGGAATACCATACCAAGCAGCTGATTTATCAATTTGACCGGGAATAACTGCATATGCAAATTTTCCCTGCACACCAAGCAGGGCCTTAGTTCCCATAAAGGAATTCCATACTCATGGTTTACCACTTGCATTGGATCCACCAGTTTAACACAGGAATCTAATTCTGTAACATAACAGAGTCCTCCCACTATGCCATTAAATACGAAAAGAAAGGAAAGAAAGGCATAACCTCAACATGTGTCCCATGAATTGGCAGAGAAAGATGGGGAATCGGGGATTACAGAAAATTTAATATTATTGTGAAGCAATGACAATTGAGGCACCAAGCCAGTGAGTACTGACAACTTAGCCAAATATTAGCTACAACATGTCTCCGACTCTCCGTGAATTGAAAGTTCATGGGAATGAATTACTTGATGAGTTCTGGTTTATGTCAAGATGAGTTGAGACAAGCAGATGTTGACACTCATCAATCAGGTGAAGTTTTGATGATCACTTATCTACCCAGCATGCCATGAATTCAACTACAAAAACATAAGGTAATTAGTCTGTATAACCAAGTATCCTCTCTCCACTCTTAGCTCCTCCCACTTTGAACTAGCAGTTCCCTAATAAGTAAATAGGGATTACTACAGGACTACAACGGTCAATAATACACAAAAGAAACTTTTTGTTACCTTTCTAGTAAAAATTGATGAATTATCTATACGGTGGAATAAACATCCAAGTTTTTGTAGGACGTCCCAAATCTCCTGCACTACAAGAGCCTCAAAGCTCATTAAGGATACTACACAGACTGCTGCACGGAAAACTACACTGAAACTTTGATTATTGGCAAGTTAGCGTGTGTATCATTGTAATCTCAAAGCAGACCAGTTGCATATTTTATCTGATTGACTCCAAGAAAATGGACCATTTATCTGCTTCTGCGAACTCCTAATGACTCAACTCTTTCTTTTGTTCCCCGGACTCCCAAAGAAACATTGTCATTTGCATTTACATCCTATGGGTCCTACTGGTTGTAATGCCATGAAAATAATTCATTCCTAAATAAGACTAACCAAACCCATTTCTGATGCAAAATCCAAGAAGCTATATTTTGATGAATGATGCTGCAAGTTTTTCTTTTTCTTTTTTACATAAAGGAATAGCATTATGTATACTAAATGATATAGTCAGACCTTGCCTCAAAGTCCTTCTTCAACCTTAAATGATATTATACTGTTCTTGAGGTGCTTTTTATGGTGGAAATACAGGTCAACCTTTAGTAGGTTAGAAAGTAAAGAAGCGCTTTAAACCCAACTATGACTGATGAAGTGGCTTTGGCTCATCTCATCTGTAATGGATTGTTCAATAGCTACAGATGTCCTGTAGTTGGATTCATAATCGTTTACTCTCCAAAAGAATGAACATATAAAAAGGGTATTTTCAAAAAATTCCAAGATTTACACATGAAAGGGCACTTTTCCACCTTAAATCTATGCAGTGTTTCCGTTGATTTTTTCAGATACAGTGTGATTGTAATCAATTAATTCTTCAAAAATTTGAGGCAAATTTCCCAAATTTCAATGGTTCATGCACAAAACTTGAAGCGAATTCTAATATATATATATATATATATATATATATATATATATATATATATAGAGAGAGAGAGAGAGAGAGAGAGAGAGAGAGAGGGGGATGATTCGCACCTTTGAAGCCCACTCAATCGCTGGAGAGATCAACCGGCATGGACCGCACCAATCCGCGACGAACTCAACAAGAACAGGAAGCTCAGATTTCAAAACCGTGTCAGGGAACTGAGTCTGACCAATCTCTGTAACTCCACAACTTACAACAAATCTTCTGAATCGAAGCCCTAACTTTAATTGATTCTGAGACTGGAACAAAAGCTTTTTAGAAGAAGAAGTAGAAGAACCAATAAAGCAACTAGTTGTTTGAAAGTTGCAGCTCGAAGATGTAGTCCGAACAGATGGGATTGATAGTCGAAGGGAAGTTGTTGAATTGGAAATGATTGTCACCATGATCAAACTCTCTGCAAGTAATATAATAGAGAGAGATAAAAAAAAAAGAAGAAGAGATAGTTGCGGAGATTCGAAGCTTCGTTATTTTGTGGTTTCAGATTTCAGTTGCTTATCATCACGGGGTAGGGGATGCAAGTTGTGTACGCTCGGGAGTTTGGGTTGCACTATGACTCCGGTCTTCAATGTGCAACACGTGGCAAACTAATCATCATAGAGTTATCGGATAACATATTGCAAAGCAAAAGGGCAATTTTTGTTGCAAAGCAAACTTCATTAGTAATTTGCTAGACTTAGTAATTTGCTAAAGACTTAAGGTTGGTCTGGTTCTTTTTCATCGTGTTATCGGTTTAGAGATGTGAGGAAGAGAAAAAGAAAGAAAATAAAGGGAAGTTGATGGGTGATTATATATATATATATATATCTATACTAATATATTAAGCCAATTGCTTTTTTGAGGCTTTTTACATATGTTGTCCTTGAAAAAATTAATTTTGTCAAAGTTTGAGTTGATCTTTTAAGGGTATGGTAGTCATTATTTGCCCTTGGAAAAATCTACCTTGGAGGGCATTTCAGTCTTTTCACTTACTTTCTCTCATCTCCTCCACGATTCTCTCTCAATCTCCATATCCTCCACGATTTTCTCTCCAAAAAACTAAATCTCCACATCCTAAA
Source organism: Macleaya cordata (assembly GCA_002174775.1). Taxonomy (NCBI): domain Eukaryota; kingdom Viridiplantae; phylum Streptophyta; class Magnoliopsida; order Ranunculales; family Papaveraceae; genus Macleaya; species Macleaya cordata. The sequence continues at coordinate 131,195 of MVGT01002002.1, forward strand.
GAAACCGTTTCTATGTATGTTTGTTATCCCACGATTTTCTCCCATGAATTTCTCTTCCCTAAAATCTCTCACACAACCTTTTTAAATCGTAAAGAAATAGATCTCCATCTTCTACTCCGACTCTGTAAAGAACAAAAAATTCGATAC
>MVGT01002002.1:132473-154163 GCA_002174775.1 Macleaya cordata
AAAAAAAAAAGTGAACAAGGGTATCTTAGGCATTTTTTAAAACTTAGTTTACACATTTTTTAAATTTTTAGGGACTAAAATCATAACACTATAATTTTTTAAGGACTAAAATCATAAAGTTTTAAAAAATAAGGATTAAAATTATAAAAGTATTTTAGTGAGGGATTAAAATCATTGGTCCCCTAAAAAATAAGGACTTTTTTTACATTTTCTAAAAAAATAAAAACTTATCTGAAATTTAGCATATAGATTTGAAGTGATGCTTCTTTACGACGCGATCGTTGTATTCTAGGAGACAAACGTTCATGGAACCGTCAACACCCTTACTTCTAAAATTGATCTAAATTTTAATTTAAATTACAATTTGTACCATTGGATTAATTAATAGTTAGATCATCTCTCTTTGGTCACCATAGACCAGCGTAAATGGAATGTAAAAACAAAAGAATGATTTTTTTTATAGGTGGGACTAATGCTTAAGTTACAACAAAGGCATAAAGGCCTAAAGGGGTGGGTGAATGTCTATAAGGCTACATTATGGATCAACTTTTTGTGAGGAAGGTGTCCTCACAATATAGAATCATAGATCATCTTCACAACTCACATCATTTTAAAACTTTTAACACCACTAAAAATAGATTAATTTTAAAGATAAAATAGATAGTTTAGATTAAAATTTAAATTAACTTAGAATAAAAATTATTTAAACGATGTGAATTATTGTAAGAATTATCTAAATGGTGAAGAGATTATCTTCGAACATTCTATGCGTGCCCAATAGATTGATGTAAACAAACGGAGAATTTTTTTTTAGAAAGATGGGGCGCAATTAGGCTTGGACTTTTATTAGTAACACTTCATTTTGGTGCCCCACCAACCAAGAGGCGCGGGACCCAACTCCACGTGTCAATTGAGTGCGCCTATTGTACCACGTTGCATTGTGTGAGGTATATGGTCCATCAACTTCGGGCCCCGTCATTTAAAGTCCGTCTTTTGTGTTTTCTCGCTTGAAAAAAGAGCGACCAAATTCTCTTCTTTCTCTATCTTTTTCTTTCTCTCTCTATAAAACAGTCGAAGCTTTCCCAAATTGTCTTCGATCGATTCTTCGACTGTAAAAAACCCAAAAACCATGTCATTTGCCGGACAACAAGGCGGCGCTGCTGGTGGCGCGGCCGATCATCAACTCTATTTCTGCTACCAATGTAATCGTACGGTCTCCATAACCCCATCTCCATCATCCGACCTTGTTTGCCCTAGTTGCAATGGTGGCTTTCTCGAAGAATACGAAGAACCTAACCCTAACCCTAATCTAAATCCGAATCCTTTCTTTGCCTTCTCAGATAATCCTCATGGAATCCCTTCCTTATCGTCCGGCCTCGCTGGAATCCCTCTTCTGTTCTCTTCAAGTTCCATGGATCTTCATAACCCTATCGATATTTCTCGTATTCTCGATCCTGATATTCAATCTCAGAATCGACCATTCCCAACAGCTTTTCATGATCCTGATGTGTTCAATCCTTTCATGTTTCTTCAGAATTACATCCATAACCTAAGAGCTGGTGGTGCAAATATTCAATTCGTCATTGAAAATAACCCTTCAGATGGTGAATCTGGAAACTTCCGACTCCCTGCAAACCTTGGAGATTATTTCATCGGTCCTGGACTTGAACAATTGATTCAACAGTTAGCAGAAAACGATCCAAATCGATATGGTACACCACCTGCTTCGAAATCGGCTGTTGAAGCGTTACCAGACGTTAATATTTCTGATGAAATGTTATCTTCTGATTCTTCACAGTGTGCTGTTTGTAAAGACATGTTTGAATTAGGGACTACTGCTAAACAGATGCCGTGTAAACATATTTACCATCCAGATTGTATCCTTCCTTGGCTGGAATTGCATAATTCTTGCCCTGTTTGTCGATATGAATTGCCAACAGATGATCCCGATTACGAACGGCGGAGTCGAGAAACCCCAGAAAATCCGACTCGGGTTGCAACCGCTTCTGGTTCGGTTGGTTCTGGTGAGGGGACTCAGGAGAATGCTCAGACGCCCAGAACAGCGGAGAGGAGGTTTAGAATTTCGTTCCCTTGGCCATTCAGGCCATTTGCTTCACCTGCAGAAACAAGTGGTAGTGGATTTGGTACCAACAACAACAACGATGGAGATTCGAACTCGGGGAATCGGGGAAATCGTGATTTTGGATCGGAAACAAGACAAGAAGATTTGGATTGAGGAATATAGGTATCATTCTTGAAACTATTTCTGCTCTGTTCTGTTCTGTTATGTTCTATTTTCTGGTTGATTGTGTGGCAATTAGATTAAGTTTTGGGAAGAGTTGTTGTTTTAATTGCATTTGTGTTGAAATTCCATTGCTCTCTCTCTCTCTCTCTCTCTCTCTCCTCTTTTTGGGGAGGTGGAACGATTCCTAGAAGTTTTCAGTGAGGGGGCTTACTGATTCTTATGAGGCAAATGAAGTAGGGTGGTAGGTTCCATTGAAGTTGTGCAAAGATTTTGGGAGTTGGGATGATTCAAGCTCATTGGTTTACTAGGAAATCTTGGTTAATCTAGGTTTAGTTACCTATGATTTTCTTCATAAAAAAAGTTCTCTCTGATATTCTCTTCTTCATTGTTACTTATCCATAGCTTTTGTTTGATCATTGTTTCTTCTCTATAATTTGCTTTCTTTCTTTCTTATTTTGCCCAAGTTGATTTGATATGAGCTGGTTCCTGTTGCTATAAGTTATATGTACAAATTTTAATGTTGAGCTCCCCATTGGGATATGCATCTAAAGAGATCCTATATGATAATACTTTCCTTGAATTGGATGTTGTGGTGTACGTGGTGTCATTTTTTTCAACTTCTTTTCTTAATTTATAAAAAGAGACAAATTTTGGGATTAATAGTTGTCTTCAACTTCGCCAATCATCATTATTTCTAAGCATGTAAGTTTTCCAATACATTTTTTATTTGCCAATTGATTTCCTTTGTATAACCAAGTGAAGTCTCTTACTACATGTTTTGGACATTGGGTTGTTTGCCTTAGTTTAGTGAATTACCTTTTAATCTGTTTTTTACTTAGAAAGGCAGCCTTCATGGAGGAATAGATCTTTAAAAAGTTGAATTGAGAGATTTCAGGACTTTAATACATGGTAATGTTGTTATGGGTATTGTTATCAGTATAACCTACATGGTAACATTGTTATGAGAGATTTCAGGACTTTAATACATGGTAATGTTATTATGTTACATCTTTCAATTTCTCTACTAGATATGTATTTTGGTGACCTCTTTTGTTTTAGTTACTCTTACCTTTTTTTCATAGGTTTTATTATATGTTCTTCTCTTCTGAATAGGATGCAATTTACTCTTCTACTCCCTTTGTATGGCAATATTTTTCTATGCAAAGAATTGACCTAATGCCTCAAATTTGGTACCATTAGAATCTTATTTGATTGGCTATAAGATTAGGGAATCTTGAAAAATATGCTATAGCCAATTTCCAGATGAAGTTGAGGACAAAATTAGTAGTTGGGACTGTTTAGTTAATTTTTTTAACTGTTATTACCTTGAAATGGTGTATTGTGAAATATTTTCATTAACTTATTAAGTGCTTGGGTTCATGTACTTTATGGTTATTATTATTACTTTTTTTGGTTTTGCTGAATCTGATTGATCCGCTTTAAGAGGGCGTTTGGCAACCAGAAGCAGAAGTGCTTCTGCTTCTAAAAAAAGTAGAAGTACTTCTGAGAAGTTAAAAATTATGAGAAGCTTATATGGTAAACTACTAACTTATAAGTTGAAAAGTCAATAAGTCAATATGGCAATGTAACATGATCAGAAGTCAAAATGAGAGAGGTTGAACTAAAAATGAAAGAGGTTGAACTATTATTTTTGTTGTTTATTGTTATAACAATAACAACAAAATAATAATAATAATAATAATAATAATAATGATAATAATAATGATAATGATAATGATAATGATAATGATAATGATAATGATAATGATAATCATAATCATAATCATAATCATCCATCCCCATCATTATCAACATCATCACTACTACCACCATCATCATCCATCATCCACCACCATTATCACCACTACCTTCATCATCATCACCACCCGTTATCATCAACACCACTACCACCATCGCCCATCATCATCGCCACAATCATCATCCATCATCATCATGGTCATGGTCATGATCATCACCGATAAAAGTAAGATGAAAATTTTTAATTGCTATGAAGAAGAAATGGTGAGAGAGAATGAGGAGAAAAAATAACAACAATAAAAATAATATTATAAGAGTGCGAGAAGTTACTTCTGTGAGAAGCAAGAAGCAAAAATTTTTTGCTTCAAATAGAAGCAACTTTTTTGCTTCTAGAAGTCACTTCCTGAAAGTGTTACCATACAAACTTTTTTGCTTTTTGACTTATATAAGTCAAAAAGTAACTTCTTAAGTGGTTGCCAAACACCCTCTAAGTTTTAGGAACTAGTAGTCAAGAATTCGCTAGAAGATGTAGTTGGTGTATTCTTTTATATAAAGATCTGATTGATCCATTTTATGTGTTGGGAACTGTTAGTCAATAATGTCAGAAAAATACTGTTTAAGGTCCTGGAAAAATGAGAATAACAAAAACAGAAGATATTGTTTTCATCTGTAAAATGCTCATATTTTAAATCAAAATCCCATAATTTAAGATAATTGCAAGGATAACAGCTTTTTATCTGATCATAAATTCCGAACCGAACTTCGTGGGCTTCTATCCAAAAAAGATTTAATGATGAGTGCCTTAACTCAGCCTAGTATTTTGGGATAGAGTAAAACAAAAGATTATTGAATAGTGATGATCCCTTTGTCTGTGGAAAACTTATCAAAGAAAACATCGTTTTCACTGAATTGATCCTTGTTGGAGGCTTATATTGACTTATTATTTAATCGTATAGGGTCTTTTATTACTACTTTATAAAATAAATTTAAGAACCACCAACGTACAAGATGACACATGATTGGTTGGAGGATCTATGTTACTTTTCTTTTGTTTGTGTAGAAACATGTAGAGAGAAGAAATAGGTTGTAAATTTTAGGAAAAATCCATTCATTTTCTTTCTACTATTTAAGGTCCAGGAAACATTAGACTAAAAAATAGGAGATATTGTTTTCACCTGTAATCTGGTCATATTTAAAAGAAATCATAGAACTTAAGAGAATTGCAAGATTCAAATAATGACTTATACAAATTTAACGTCTGTGTGCCTCCATAGTTGCAGATCACAAAGATGGGGAAATTTGAGGCCTTGTGTAGTTAATAATTCATAAGTAATTCTAGCCTTCTAGGGATGGTATGGTGATGTAGAATCTGTAGAGACAAGAAGAAGAAAGAAAGAAAGAAAGAACGAAAGAAGCAGAAGAAGGATAACAAAGAGGAAGATGAAGAAAGGCGACAATTTGGTAAGGAAGCAGAGATGTAGAGAAGAAAATGTTCTTAATTCAATATCTAATAATAATAAATTAGTAATATCTCCAAGCTAAAACATAACTAGTTTCATATCAAAGAAGAAAAGAAAAGGTAACCAGTAACCACCCATAACTCCCCCAAAATAACTACCCAAGGACACAGAACAAATGACAGAAATATCCACACCAAGTAATGACAATACTAACCTAGAGTCTACCCCTTATACGTGTACTCCGTCCAGATCACCGTCACTTAGGTTGTGCTTTTGATCCAATGGTTGAGTGTACTGTGTACAGTGTTTCCTACTTGGAGTCTTGACCAAGAATTGTCAAAGCTTAAAGGTTTTGGTAATTTGGTTTGGATAAGTTGAGACAATTTCTTTGCCTGAAATGACAGCAGGAAATGATTCAAGGGCTGTTTATTAGGATGACCTCCTCACCATGGAGTATGGGGTAAACTAAAAGGTAACAGATTAGAAATGATTTGTGTATCCAGAGAATACTTGTATGAAAGAACTACTCATTCATTTTACTGAAGTTGTCCTTGTTGGAGGCATGTATTGGGTTATTATTTAATCATATATGGTTTTTGTACTTCAATTATAAATATAAATGAAAAAAAAAATCCAAAACTACAAATTGACGGTCTATTGGTAGATTAGGGTTTATGTTAAACTTCTTTTTGTTTGTGTAGAAATATTTCCGAGGAACAGGTTGTAAAAATTTGTAGGAAATATTGGTTCTTTTTCATTGTAGTAGTGTTTAAGGTCGAGCAAAACCAGAATCACATAAACAGGCGTCAGTCTTTTCACCTGAAATATGGTCATATTTTAAATCAAATCTTAAGATACAACATGCAAGAGAACTGCTAGATTCAAATAATGGATCTTATCCGCATGGAAATTCCAAATAAAAAATTTAGCATAAACTGTATGATTTTAGTAACATTCATTAACTTTATAATCTAGGCGTTTATGTTCTAATGCACCTAGGTTGCCAGAAAAATAACTAAGGGTACAACTTTACCCATACCTGGACCTGTACATCTGCAGCGAAGCTCATCTAGAAAAACGTATATTCGAGGAATTTTTGTACTTGTGCACTTAGTTTGCTAGAGAAATGGTTACGGATGTTACTATGCCCAAACCTGGCCCTGGAAATGCACAGTAAAACCAGCCCGATTGAAGTAGCTTGGTGGTTACATTTGTTGCCATGGTTTTATTCAACTCCTTAGTTTATTTTGTGTTATAACTGAAGTCTAAGCCTGGCTTAAGAAACCTTGAAGTTGAGTTTGCACTCAGCGCATGAGGCCTTCAAGTATAGCCTGGGACCAGCAGGACCATACCATTGGGCCCCTTGACACTTGGTGAAAATTATGTGGGATTCTTACTGCGACAAGTAGTTGCCCCACGTGTTCGTCAATTATTGCGATATGGCAAACTTTTGTTATCAAATGACACTATAAGACAGCTTCTATATTCAGGCTACTTTTCTGACTCAGGGATCCCTTTTCTTCTCCTTGATTTTTGAACTAGCAGAATCAGGGGACATAAAAAAAAAAGAATTACTCAGTTGCAATGGCTAAGAATCACGAAACCAGACTAAAATTTTGTATATAGGTTCACCAAGTCATGGGCTAAACAGTTACCTGTTCCATTGGATCTTGGATGTTTTTTGTACATGTAGAATCTTGTGTATAGGATCCATCAATCTTTGGTTCTGTGCTTGGTTGAACAACCTGATCTTTAAATACTTGCGTAATCCATTCTTGTTTTTCTTACTTTTCAGTTGGCAGATAGTGCCTATTATCCTATTTATTTTATACTTATTTGAGTGAAAGTTATCTTCTGTACTATTATATACTTGTTCAACTTTGTGTTGTAGGAGAAGCTGAATGTATGTTTTCACTGTCCTAGTCAAGTGTCATGATGTTTCCAGCTTTGATGCGCGGTGAATTTGAGAAAGGATGCTCTTTCATGGTTATTTGGTACACAAATCGTTTCTATTTTTTTGCTTTTTCTTTTAATGCAGGGGACTTCATATCTGTAACCATGGATGGACATAACAAAGGTCAATATACACAGAATTAAATATTGAGGTTAGTTCATAGTAGCTCTTTATGTTTTGTTCAGCGTCAGAATTTTTTGTAATTTCATCGTTCATGATAAATGACGTATGCGATTGATCTGCATCTGTATTATTTATTTGTTGATAGCCATTTCATCAGTGTCCTCAGTTTGTACATCACCTTTCATTCTCCAATTCTATCGGTTTCCATGAAATTTTTCTTGACGTCTGTGTGGGTATGGTAAAATAAAGCATCTTAAGTTGCATCATGTTTTTAGTGGAATGATGTAAATTCAGTATTATTTACAACCCACAAATTATTTATATGCTTCTCTGTATCTTAGTGACTAAGCAGCACCTGAGAATGTATTGTCTCGTGATTGCTTAAGCAAGGAGTGGATGTGGTTAAGTTGGTTTTATAATTAGGGAATTAATGTACATTCTAGTGTTTAGGGGAACTTTGAAGGAAGTTACTGCTGAATGTTGTTGAAGGTGTAGCGACTAGTGAGTTAAGTTCATAATCAGTAAGGCTCTAATAGACACATTTCTTATTAGGATGTTGATGAGAGCTTTCTAGTTGATCACTATAACAAATTGTGGGAATGAAGTTTTGAGGTTTCTATAGGGAGAGAAAATTTGGTTGTTTTGAGTTACATTAGTTACTTTGATAACATTTGAGGTGTCAGATTACTTCAAAGTAGAAACTAAATTGATAATCGTCGAATGAGTTGGTTTGCGGTACAGGATTTGGGTTTAGGTTATTAGACTGCAACACTCTTTGCTTTCATACAGGAACTGGGTTACTACCGATCATCGGATGAAACTATTAAGGCGATCTTGAATCTATACTGAAATCCTAGTCTTTAGAAAACTTCTGTACCAAGCTTTATCAAGTAGATTGGCTTTAGAGTATTACAGAAATAGTTGATGGCTGTCAATGATTTGGTTCTGGTTTGGTGGTTGAATATCCTTCCATGTTGGTTCTGGTTCTCGTTCTGGTATGTAAATAGGTGGGGATAATTGGTCCAAATTCCGATTTGTTATTGGGAATTTTAGTTTAGATTGTACTAATTCTCCCTTCTGTTAAGCCATTACCATGACTAGGTACATCCTTAGCCTTTCCGGTGGAGATTGATCTTCTTCAGCTTCCCCTTGCCAGAGGAAACATTAATAATTCTTGCTGAATTGGTAGGGAATAAGAGATTCAGTCACTCCTGTCTCAGTGGCTCATTGCCCTAAACCATAGAAGCCTATTATATATTGAGTCCCAACTCCTGATTCAGTGAGGCTTCTATAATGGCGTGCTCAAAAAAAAAGTGAGCACCTGGGCTTTCTGAATCATTTTTCTCTTCGATTTGTAGGTCAGTCTGTAGGTCATCCTCATTAACTGCGGAGGTTATCCTTTTTTATTGCATAAACAGATAATTGAAATTTCAAGCTTTTAGCTTTTCCCTTTTATAAAAGTTAGCTCTTAAATAAGCCATGAATTTCGTTCAGGGCCGCTGCAAAGCCATCTCGGTGACTTTAGCCCGTGGTTTGAGTCACTGTCTCGCCTCATATCAAACAGGTGATTTCATATAGAAGAGTGCTTCACTCTGCATCTAGTAAATTCGATTTAGATGAGTTTTTTTTTTTTTTTAGTACCTGAAAACTCTTTTCTTGTTCCCAGTCAATTAATAGATCTGAATCTAATTATTTCGATTCAGGGGTGTTCTAAAATGGTTTGTTTGGATGGGGGATTTCAAGTAGAGATTTTGTAGGGACCAGAGATTTGGTGGAAAACTTGCTAGAAATCACGTTATAAATCTAATTAGTTTTCTACCAAATCTCTGGTCCCACAAAATCCCTACTTAAAATCATCCATCCAAAAAAAAAGTAAAAGTTCTTTCCATTTTAGAGCCTCAATAGCTTCCTCTGCTTTGTTTCTAAATGATTCTCAAATTTTGATCAATTCTAAAGAATGTATTTGAACTTTTCTTAATATTTTGAGGTGAAATTTGAGCTTTTCTAATATATTTGCTTTTTCAAAAGCTGTAAAAAACAAACCAGCCCTTCAAAGATTCTTGTTTTCAATTACGTGGAAGCAAATGAATAATTCCAAGTCCCTTTTCGAAAAAAAAATATTTATAATTCCAAGTCATTCTTGACACGGGGTGCAGACAGCAGAGACAGAGTTACTCACCCGGTAGACTCCACCGGGACCCAAATGGAGTTCAGGATGTATTCAGGAACAAGAGACAGGATCGGCTGCCAAATTGTTCTCTATCAGACTTTCTGTGGAGCCTACATTCCAGATGATCCCAAGGCAGTTTACAACGTAGATCATCCTCAAAAGCACCTTACTTAAGTAAGGTCCTTATCGATCATCTGTTCTATGGCCCAAATTTTAAGTTACTCGACCTTTGGATTATCTTGGGTTTTACACAAATCTTGACAACTAATTGCTTATGCCTCCGCAAATTTTAAGTTACTCGACCTTTGAATTATCTTTATGTGGGTCTTATACAAATCTTGACAACTGATTGCTTATGCCTCCGCTCGTCAAAAGGTGGTCGTTTTGGTTAGACTTACACAATCTACTTTGACTTTAGAATTACTATTGACATAGCCCAAATTGGTCTAACTTCATTGGCTAATTTTTCGATCTCGGCTAATTTCGGTGGATTTAATATTTTCACAATTTTGGATTTACTATTTCCACAGTTTTTGGCCTAGATTTAATACAACGTTCAAAAAATAAACGAAATTAAAATTACAGATGATGCATCTTAAAATACATCATCACCGTTTTATACTTAGAATTTTTTTTTCTATTTTATTTTTATTTTTTCGTGAACTAGGGTTCTACACAAGCTTAAGGTTTTGATAGGCGCTCCGTAAAGTATTCCTCTAATAATAAACTCATTTTTAAGTCTAGTGTCATTTACAGAATTGTGAAGGGTGTTTTGGTCAAAAGAGTTTAGATAGAGGTGGCCTAATCGTGTGGGGCCCACTTGTTAGGGATTGGGAACAATATCTGTTATCTGATATCTGTAAAGAAAAGTGGAGGAATGTTAAAAGCACCACACAGTTGAGGGTCACAGGGTTTGACAGTCTTTCAGTCCAGAGTCAGGTAGGCACGTGTGGAAGAGCGCGTCAGACAGCGCGTGTTTGACAGGTGTATCAATTGATATCATCAGTCCAGTCTAGTCCAGTCCAGTCCACTCCACTCCACTCCACTCACTCCTGTAAAACAGCACGGATCTCACGTCATTATCAGTCCAGAAATCATCCACATTTGCCCACTAATCTCTATGATAATAACGAAAATGCCACTTAAACCCGCATTGGTACCAACTACAAACCTTGGACAGTTCAGATACGGATCTTCCTTAAGTCTGATTTTGTTGACCCCACTTTTAACGACGGTATGAACAACCCGCCATCTAGTTGGTGGGGCATAAACGGTTAACTGCATTTTTTAGATTTTTTTTTCGAACAGTACTGCAAATTGGGACCCTGAAATCCCCCAGGTGGAGACTTCTTAATTGACATTGGTCAATCATCCACTAAGGTGGAATTTGATTCCAAAGAAATGTGTTCCTAAAGAAATTTAGAATTGCCTTGAAAGTTATTTTTTACGCTTTTAGTCATGTGAGTATGTAATTTTGTAAAATTCGTATTGCAAATAAACAATGAATTTTATGTTGTTTCTAGGAAGCGTACTGAAAATTTACCCCCATTCCGCAGAGTTTCATAAGGTTATTTATTTTTATTTTAAAGTATTTTATGTTTTACTTTTTTACTTAAGGGCGAGCACCAGAGACTCAAAGTACGCAATTCATTCGATGATTTACAAGATAAATGAGAGGGCCACATTAAAATGTCGTAGTTGGTCACATATTTTTTCGCCAAAATTTGGCACCCAAGATTCCAAGCCCCTTATAAATTAGGGAAAACATTTCGGCCTGTATTTACATACATTTTAAGTTACGGTGAATTAGATTTTAGTCTTATTATCTCTTTGCTATGTTTTGTGTTTAGTCAGGCTCGGGATCAAATTAGACCCGGTTCTAAATGTTGAATTGGTTCCAGATTGAAGCGGATTCAATTTATAACCGATCCCATACTGGGCCAGCGGACCTACATAAATACGATTCTGCTCGAATTTCACCGACAAAAGCTTATCCTGAAGGCCAGCTAACCTTCACTTTCTATTTGACTAAAATAACCTCTATTTATATCTCAATTATCTTTTTCTGCCCCTAAATTCCCCATGGGTCCCATTACTTTTTGCTTCCAATGATTTTGCGGTAAATACAAGCCCTAAGTCGACCGTGGCATTTTGGTCATTAGAGTTTACTAGATTTCGACTAGTGCTATTTTGTGCGCCCACTTGACATGAGGGTGCACATTACCAATAACTATGCAACGGTTTTATTGTTTACAATCAAAGATAAGTTAGGTTGACTGCATGGCAATAAATGGTTGGATGATAGTGTAAATACAGAATTCCTACATCTATAATTAATCTTTATCAATAGTGATGATCCTGTAAGAGGAGATAGAGAGGAGAGAGAAAGTAAAGAGAAAGAGGAATACACAACATATAATGTGGTTCAACCTTTGGCCTACATCCACTGATGTAACTCTCTCTTCACTAATAAAAATTGTTCTCAATTTTAGTGGTGATCCACCCCTATTTATATATAATGAGGGAGGTTAGGTGCTAACACTAATTACAAAGGTAATGATCCACTACATCTCATAATATTAATCTAATCATTCTTTACTCTTCTTCACGTGCGACGTGCATTGCTAATATTTAGTATTCACGGATAGCAGTGATGTGCACCCTAATGCAAAGTGGGTGCATAAAATATAAAGGATTTTGTTAACATGTGCCCTTAGGGCACATGTTAAGCTTTTTAGTTTTGTATTTTGTTTAGTTTCTTAAGTTTGTCCAAATGGACTGATTTTTTGATATGTATGTTATTTATACTATTTGGATCATATCTAAAAAAATCAGCTCAATCAGAGTCCTCTAGCAACCTCTAGCACCACGAACACTTAATTTAGACTTTAATAGTATGAATGAATGACTGACATTTAAAGTGATTTGTTTAGAGGGTTATATGTCTCTGATTGAGCTGATTTTTTGTGAACATTTTATAAATAATGATAATATTATGCTTACAAAAATTCAGCTAATTTGAAGATCTGTAACTTGCAAAAAAATACCTTCAAAAACATCCTTATCGTAACAAGACCCAAATATAAAATAGCGCTCGACCCAAATTTATACTCCAAAGTAGATGCGTCAAAATCAGCTATACTCAAACTCAACTAGTCAAATCTGACTTTAATTTCACCGGCCAATTAAATGGAGAGGGTTAGGTTGGATTTACCTCCACCCCTAAAATTAGGGTTGATCCACGAATGCTATGGGTCACTTGTAAAATTTTTATTATCTCTTTTTTTGACTGTTGTTAAACTGACCCTGGAGAGGTTCAAACTTTTGACCTTAAATTAAAACATTTGGATTCAACAAGAGTATTGTTTTTTCTTCGAGTGGACTATTAAACAAAACTTTTAAAAAAATTAAATTAAATTACTATTCGGAGACCCTACTTTCAAGTCTTCAAATCCGTTTTGAACTCCACCACAATGGTTAAGCACTTGAAATCCTTCAACAATGTAGGAACTGATAAAATTTTTGTGAGATTGGATTAGTTATTTCGACGAAAAAAAAAGGAACCCCCTTCCCCTTAGTAAAATCGTGCCCAGCCGATAATAATGTGTATGTTTTGGAGTTGCCCCTTAATTTGGGCACCCAGATCGACATCCAAAATGAGGTGTCCCTTAAACAGTGACCCTCTTTTTTCTATTAGAAGGTTTAAGTTACTTAGCCATCATTTATCATCTAACCACCACTAAATAGTTTTGATGCTAAATAGTATTCTAAAAACTATGATTTAATCTAAACAAGAAAATTAAATAAAGTAATTTAGTTCTTAAATTCAAGGAAAAATATAAAATAGAATTAAAATGAGATATTTTTATCTTATTATCCTATTATGTTTATCAAATAAGATTAATGTTAGTAATTAATTATTAAATGCTAAGGTGTATATGGCTTTTGAACCCAGATGAAACAATCGAGTCAACTTGGTTGACTTGAAGAATTTACAATAAATACTCTACACATTTACATTTCTTACGAACTAAGGAACACCTTAGTCCAATTTGAAATTATTCAGTGCCGATATGTAGAAACATTAGTAAGCGAAACTGCGGTATTTGGCTGACCACTGACGCTTTCGCTCCAGAACCTTGCGCTTTTGTTCTGAAACATGCTCCAACACTCCTGTTTCGAAGGCATTGTAGAACTAAGAATATTTTTTATCAGTCGACGTTCCTTCTCCTGCTCTCGTCACTACTCCCACTCTCGTTCTCGCTCCTGCTCTGTGTTATGGTTACTTAGGTAGAGACACAATGGGTTGATTTAATGTAAAATCAAATTTGATTCATTGAATAGAAATTTTTTTGCTCAAATGAGAAAAAGAAAAAGAAAATAGAAATATGAATAGGATATATACATCCAAAGTGTTTTCATTCGATCCATTATGAATCGTCTAGTCAACCAAACTGAATAGGAATCATCGTGAACGATTTAACAACCTAGCTCTTTTTCTATCAATATTTGAAAGAGAACCTTGATATCTTGCTACTGATGAAGCACAAATACTTTTCTAAGAGAAGAGTGTTCGTGTCTTGTCCGCGTATTCGATAGAGTTTTTAGTTGAAAAAAATTAAAAATTAAGAAAATAATATCCATGTCTATTTCCATGTTCATTTCCAAGCACCGTATCGGTGCTTCCTAACTTCATACTTTTTACAAATTTAGTTTCAAATGTATATAATCGACTTTATGAAGGCTCCGCTTGGTATCTGAGAAAGTTATCTCCCATACAAATTTGGTAAAATAGGTTGTGAATATTTGTAGTCATAAAAATAGCTGCATTTATACACACCCTATTTCATCAAATTTATATGGGGGACCACTTCAATTTAATGTAATGATTACACTTATGTACCAACAATCAAGGCAAATACAATAGAATAGTGTAATGATTGCACTTATCTACCTAATTTAGGCAAATACAATAGTATTTTGGAGCTGCGAATTTTCACAAAAATTCTTCGGATACCAAGCACAACCGAAATCTCAAATCCTCAGTATGAAATAATTGGGCCGATCTAGTAAAATATTGGGCTGAAGTATCAAACCTCAAATTCACAATGTGTCTCAACTCTGAAGCAAATTTCTGCATTATTGACATCCAACGACTATAAATCACTAATGAAACACACTTTGATCTGGTGGGCCCGACATCTGGGGAAATTACAAGATAACACTTGTCCTCCTTTAACAGAATCCCACTAATGTTATTACAGAAAAATATAAAGCAATATTTTTTTGCTGGCTTGCACTTCAGCCGTCAACGTTGGAATCTACTTCTTTTTTATTTCAAAACACGTGGAAACATATGGGTCCCACACCGAAGCTTTGGAATGTGACGGCTGTATATGTGAATCAGGAAATCCAGGAACAATGGACCCGGAATTTTTTTTTACCCTTTCTACTTTTCACATTTTTACCTCTTTGGGTAAAAAGTAATTTGAGTGACGTAAGAAAAGTGATGGCAAATCCCGAAAGAAAAACTGCTAATTTTTTTGTACTTTTTTATATAATTAACTTGCAAAACGACAGAAATTCCCCTCTTATTTTATACACGAAATAGAGTTTTGCTACTTGTTCCGTATCAAAACAACAACTCCTAGAAGACCACGTGGGACGTTTCAAGCTATGATTCTCTATTTCGATCAGTTTACTGGAGGCGTTTTACAAAATTTTAATTTTCTAAGAGTATAATTTTTGAGTAATTGTACAGTATAATCTACAAAAATCATTTAAAAATAGACGCAAATTGTGAGTGTGTGAAAATTACACAATCATCTGGGGATTTTGTGGGGACCAGATATTTGGTGGAAAACTAGTTATAAATCTCTAGTCTCTACAAAATTCTTATTTAAAATCCCCTATCCAAATAAACCATTATTGAAAAATCACCATAACAAAAAACAAAAATGTGCATGATTGACGTAAAGAAAACCCCAACTTTCGAGGATTAAATAAAAAAAAATTCAAAAAAAAAAATTTTAAAAAAAATTGTTGAGTGGGCACCCTGCACGCCGCCCAGAACAGGCGGTGTGCTTGCACCTCGCCCAACAATTTTTAATAAAAAAAATATATCGGACGGGTACCTCTCAACCCGCCCAACATCAGACGGATAGTCTGTGCACTGCCCTATAAATTTTCTCCAAACTTGTTTACATAGGTCTAATTATGGCTTTAGATTTCTTTACGTAGGCCAAAAATAACTTTTACCAAAGTTTGATGCGAAAGTTTTTATGGAAAATTACTAAAAATTTCAACCAGGAAGCCTATATATTCCCAATTGAAAACATTTCTTAGTATTTCGAAAAATATAAAATACAAAAAAAAATCAGACCACGTGTCAGTTGAAGATGTATAGAGATCTCTATTAATAGATTCTTTACATTAAACCCCAAGCCCAAAGTGTTTTCCAACCAAAACTTATTAATCAGATCATACATCAACCATTTTTGTTTGTTTGTTTTTTTCCCTTATTACTGGAGGGCGGAGGAGAGGGTTAAAAGTGGTAAATATTAGAAAATTGGAAAAAAAAAAAGAGTGGCATTTTTCGTAAATAACTAGTCAACCAGGTGTCAGTTTCAGAAGACTGACTTCATCTCAGTGCCACCAGGGAGGGGTAAAGAGAGAGAAAGAGTTGGAGTTTGGGGGGTGGGGGCGTGGTATGTGGACCCCACTACCCCATGTGCCCTTCCCTCTGTCTCCACCCGCTCCTGCCGCTCAATCATTAGACCCCCCTCCCTCTCTCTCTCTCTCTCTCATCTTCTTTCCCTCCATTTCTCTCTCTCTCTCTTCTCTCATTCACAACTCTTCACAACTCACAACTACTCACAACACCACCAAAGCACTTACAGCTCATCCTCCTCTACCCCCAAAAACCTACCACTCTGTCTCTCTTCCTCTTTCTCTCTCTAAACTCAGACTACTACAGGCTAGAGAGAGAAAGAAAGAAAGAAAGAGAAGACGGAAATCATGTCTACTACTGACGGCGCTACTAACGGCGTCAGTAATAACGGAGCTCTAATGGTTATGGACCATCCTCAAAGACAACAACCACAACAAGGTAATAACGGAACTTTAATGGACTCTCAAAGACAACAGACACCTGGTAACGGAGCTTTAACGGTGAAGAAACCTCCGGCTAAAGATCGTCATAGTAAAGTTGACGGACGTGGACGGCGTATTCGTATGCCGATCATCTGTGCTGCTAGGGTTTTTCAATTAACAAGAGAATTAGGTCATAAATCAGATGGTCAAACAATTGAATGGCTTCTCCGACAAGCTGAACCGTCGATTATAGCAGCAACTGGGACGGGAACTACTCCTGCTAGTTTCTCAGCTGTAGCTCTTTCTGTTAGAGGTTCATCTTCGTCAAGTACTTCAATTTCTGCTTCTTTAGATCAAAAACCCACTTCTCAGATTCTTAGTCCAACTCCTTTTTTACTCGGTAAGCGTCTTAGGACTGATGATGATGCTGATGATCACGAAAAAAATGATGCTTCTGCTGTAAGCACCGCCGCGGCGGCAGCGGCATCCGCCATGGCTGGAGGTTTTTGGGCTGTACCTGCTCGGCCGGATTATGGTCAGGTTTGGAGTTTCTCGGCTGCGCCAGAGATGGTGTTGCCGACGCCTGTGATGGCTTCTCAGCCGTTTATGTCTGCACGGTTTGGTCAGCAACAGCAGCAGCAACAGCAACATCAGATTAGTGAGGCTTCAGGAGTTAGACTTGGGAATTATTTCCCTATTGCACAGGGACATCTGAATTTGCTGGCTTCATTGTCAGGTGCACCGGCTTCTTCAGGGAGGAGAGATGATGAACCTCGTTAATTAGATTGTGAACTTGTTTGTGTGAGTGTGGATGAGCTAGGGTTTAGGGTTAGGGTTTTTGATTTCATAGTTTGGGGAAGAATTAGTGTTTGTGGAATTTGGATGATTTTTTATGAATGAATTCAATTAGGGTTTTATTAGTACTAGTTGCTACTATTACTGATACGACTTAGCTTACTTTGTTTACTTTCTTTGGTGAAACTGTGGTTTTGTTAAAGAAGAGTGAGAAAGATACTAAGTTGGTAAGGGATTGAAGGTTTATCAATGTGGGTCGAGTTTGCTTGTGCCAGAAATGTTTTGTTTCTGCTAATTTCAGAATGAAGAGCTGAATGGAGAAGGGATTTGGGAATTAGGGTTTATATGAATTGGATTGAATTCCTTCTGATTGTACTCTGAAAAATGCAGAAGGTTGAATGGAGAAGGGATTTGGGGATTAGGGTAATGACAAATTGACTAACCTTGCTGCGAAGAAATTGATTTTTTGGGGATAAATTGGGTCAAGAAGCTGAAATTCTGGTCATTTTATTTTAAGAAGCTTGGTTTTTGCATTCATGGTTTCAAGCTGCTATGTTTCCCACTAAAGAGAAGAATTTGGGGTGTTTTTTGCTCACTGGTTCTACAATGCTTTGGCTTGGTTTCTCTCTCTAGCTTGCTCTTGATCTTGCTCTGTATGTTGGTGAAGAAGAGAACTTAGTTGGGGGGGACTGTTTGCAGAAAGCTCCTGTGTTCATGCCTGTAAGATCACTATATTTAATTTAATCTGTAATTTAGCCATTTTGTTGGGATTTATCAGAATTTGAAATAATGAGTTTTTTTTTTCTTTTCTGTATGTAATGGATTGTTTGTGATGTCTGCAGTGTGAATAAAAAATATTTAAGGTTTCTCTACTTTCTTATCTTGTTCTTTATGTTATTTTTTTACTACCCTTCAGTTAATGTAAATATGACTCTGTTTCTTCACCTCTGTTTTATTTATGTACCTGCATTTCCTAAGTAGATTTTAAATAGTTGTTTCTTAATAGATGTTCATAATGTTTTGAAACCTTTAATGCTAATTATGTCTCTTTCTACTTATTAATTACTTTTGAGTAATTATTGAGTTACTAGATCAAATTAATGACATGTTCCTGTAATTTAAAAGATATAGTTAGCAAGTTCATGAATAAAACATGTTTAATATGCAAATTTTTATTTGTCTGCTCTGCCACATTTTTCTGTTGAACTCTTTTGAATGAACAATCAAAGTTGATGGACTTTTAGGTAACATATTAAATGCGAATTATTTGCATTGTACCCAAACTATTCATGTAATCTACTTGTTATATAAAAATCACAATTATGTCAGCTTTTTATTTAGTGTATTAAATCTCTTCCAAAATTTTGAATAGCAAATCGGAATGTACTCCAACCTTTCTCTATTGTTAATATGATGATCGCCCCTGCACCCGCACCCGCACCCCCACCCCACTCACTAACCGCTAACACACTCGCGCACACTTGCACACACATGAAAGTTGAAAAGATAATTTAGTTGTATGTTTAAAGTCCAAAATGATGTTCTTCTATCTTAGTGTTTTAACATGGAAAAGAAGAAAAATAACATAATTCATGTAAAAACCCTGAAGAAGCAAAATTTTACCGAAAGGCCGATTAGGTTGACGCTACCTATGCAGACCAGGATTTGATGCCGACCTTCACACTGCATTCTGTATTGATTAGGGGTTTGTTAGTTCTGCATGAGCTTCTTGTGATTCTTTTTAGTTCTGGATTTCCTTTGTTGGCCAAGTTGCAGGGGATGGACATCCAAGTATTTAATGCTTCGATGTCAGCTGAATCACAAAATAGCATGCTCGTGTCCTAAGAATTTTCCAACACCTGTAAATCATTCTGGGATTTAACAAGCTATCTGTTCTATAATTTGATTCATGATGCAAATATGAGACTTTGAGTTCTGTCAGTCTGGAGGCAATTTGAAACTGATAGGCTAGTAAATTGAATTTTTCTCTAGTTAAACTCCATGTGGAACCTTTTGAGAATGGATAGATATTGTATCTGAGTGCAAACTGAGGTGTGCAGTCGTGCAGACATCAGGTGGAACCCGGGTTTGTTTACACAGATGGCTTGTAGTTAAGGAAGCCAAAGTTCGTTCCTATCTTCGCAGAAAACTGCTCACCTTAAAAGTCTAGGTGGACTAGTTCTGAGCTCTCTTGAGTTTGGATGTTGAATAATCAGATGGACACGACGAAGTTTTTCCAGTTGCATGATCATCGGTTTTTTTGTTGTAGCTTCTGCATGTTTCGTTAAATATGCAGCTATGGCATTTGTAGAATGTTACTCAAGTTGGCAGGATTCTTGTAAGGAAAGCTGAGATCAGACCAACAATCTCAAAACGTTTTTCATGGATTTTTAACATGAGAATAAAGCAGATTAATGAACTGAACTTTGGTAGGCTCAGATAAATTTTTTAAGTTTTTATCCTGAACAGTTCCTCTGCTAAACTTTAGTCATTAATTAAGAATTTTTGTGGACTCAAACCAGAAACTATGAGGAGGGGTGCTTGTTTGAAGATTAGATCATAGGAATAATCGAGCTGTTTCATTGATCTAGTCGATTTCATAATGACTTCTGTGACTCAATTACATGGATACCCCCTTGGTTAGTTCTTCCTAGCAGATCTATTAACTCTTCTCTGGGTTTCAGTTTCCTCATTTTAGATAGTCAGATACTCAGATTGAACTGTTGTTACTTGTTACAGCAGAAAATAGACCCATCTTTCAGTTAAGACCCCACCTGATCGGATGATAGGATGTTTTTGTGAGGATGATCTCCTCTCCAAGTAGATTCTCGATAAAAAATTACATCCTTCTAAAACATTTATTTATTGAAAATTTGTTGATAAGTTTAAAATTTCAATCAAATATTTTTTTTAATCTATACTACTTTATAAATAATGCGGCTTCCTGTCGGTTCCACTTTAGCTGATTGAGCAGATACTCAAACTCACCAAACTCCCTTTATTTTTCGAGGACCGTGCTATTTGAACATCCGGACTGTGGGGCCCATATAGTTACACTTCAATAGCTGAAATTTTGTTAGGTTGTTCTTTTCATCATGCACATTATCCTCATAAAAAATCAGCCAATTCTAAACCTTCTAACCCCATCAAAAGTTGATCTGAAGTTAATTAAAAATTAACGGTGAGAAATGAGAGGCAAAGAAAAGAGTCAAACTTTTAATGGGGTTAGAAGTTTTATAATAGGCTGATATTTTGTGAAGATGATGTACATGGTGAGGGGAACAACCAGCTCTTAAAGTGTAGAGAAAGGATCGGCTTACAGGCTATAATATACATGTTATATGTATAGGCTGATGTGGGGCCCACAGATGGTTGATCTAAGGGCTGATATTTTGTTAATTTGTTCTCCTCACCATGTAGATCATTCTCACTAAAAATTACCTCATTCTAAAACTGATAGCCGCATAAAAAATATACTCTTTTTCTCATCGTTCATTTTTCACCGTAAAATTTTAATCAATTTTTGATGCGTCTATCAGTTTTAGAATGAGGTGATTTTTGGTGAGGATGATCTACATGGTGAAGAGAACATTTTCACAAAATATCAGCCCTTAGATCAACCGTATGTGGGTCCCACATAAGCCTGTACATATAATCTGTATTTTATAGCCTGGAAGCTGATCCATTCTCTAAAGTATAACCATGTGGGCTCCACAATAATTATAACAATAGATCTTGGTGTTCAAATAACAAAAGGGGTTTTGGAAAAAAAAGTCCCTGTAAAAAAAGTCATTATAATTTTAGTCCTTGTTTTATAAATTTAGTCCCTACTTATGGACATAAAAGTCATAAAAGTAGGGACTAAATTTATAAAACAAGGACTAAAATCATAATGACTTTTTTTACAGGGACTTTTTTTACATTTTCCAATAACAAAATCCTTATTTCCATTTTATTTTGACATTTGCCACCCCACTTTAGCCGATTAAGTTAGGCCACTGGTAACTACCATCCAAAATTGGATAAGGGCTGTGAGGTGATAAGGGCTGTTCAAAATAGGATAAAGGCCATAAGTGATATGGGCTGTTTCACT
>MVGT01003213.1:0-10262 GCA_002174775.1 Macleaya cordata
ATACGGTTAAATTCATTAACCGTAGGGTGAAATTAGACTTTCAGAAATAGAGTTCTTGCTAATTTTGACTCAGCACGTACTTCACATTTATGATTTGTGTTAATATGAAAACTAGGTAATAGGTCCATTTTAGTTAATCTCCTTAGTGTATCATAATTAGCATGTCATAACCTCTCATGACATACATTGAAGGATTCAATAATAGCAAAACTGGTAACTTTATTAGTAGTAGGAATAACAATCATTACATTTATTTTGAACAAACCATCACAAAGGTACCCTTTTCCTACATGCATTTCATTCTTAGCGAGTACAAACTTGTCAGAAACGAAAACCAGTTTGAACCCATTTTTGCTAAACAAAGATCCATAAACCATATTTTTGCGAATATTTGGAACATGAAGCATATCGTTGAAAGTGAGTTCCTTGCCTGAAGTCATCTTCAGTACAACTTTTCCTAGGCCTTCAACCTTGGAAGTAGAAGAGTTTCCTATAAATAACTGCTCTCTATGATTGATCTTTTGATAGGTGGTGAACATCCTCTGATCAGAACGAATATAACGAGTTGCTCCAGTATCCCCTCACCATTCTTTGGGGTTTCCCACCAAATTCACCTTTGAGACCACAACTGAAAATTAAGGATGCCTTCATTATTTGTCTGTTCTTGTCCATCTTCTTTAGACTTTATAACTTGGTCCCTAGAATTCTTTTCAAAAACTTGATTAACTTCTTCAATCTAATAATCAAGTCTTCAAGATTTTTTTTTTTTGATCAGCAAAGTTGAGAGTATATATAAAAACGAGATGATAGGGGTACATGAGTAATAGACCCAAGGTCCTACTACAGTACAATAAAAAACTACCACTGAACTACCCTTCTACAGCACACTCAGACAGAAGGAAAGAACCAAAAAGTTCAAGGGGGATCAAAATAAGTCCTTCTCCAATTCACGATTACATTTTGAAACGAAACATCTTGAAAAGATCTCATTGTGGAGGCCCAGTAGAATATCAATGCTTTAATCTCTATAATCAACTTCTCTCTCGATTTCTCTTTGTCTTCAAAAGCCCTTCGGTTCCTCTCTACCCAAAGGCACCATACCACAGCTGCTGGAATGAGCTCCCAAATATCCTTGCCTTGAAGATTTAATCGTTGTGTATCCCACATTGAAAACAGATCCTGCAAAGAAGCTGGTATCGTGAAATTGATAGATAACTCCCCCCAAAAGTAACACCAAATACTATAAGAGAAATCACAATGCATTAATAGGTGAGTAGCAGTTTCAAANCATTAATAGGTGAGTAGCAGTTTTAAAATTGTTTATGCCAAAGATAACATCTATTCACAAAAATCATCCCTCTTCTTCTCAAGTTATCCATTGTCGAGATTTTATCCTGCAAAGCCAACCAAAGGAAGAAAGCTATCTTCAGAGGCCATTTTCTGTGCCAAACAAAGTTGAGATTCTCATTCCTCTCAACCATCTCCCCTTCCTCCTCGAAGAACTTGTAACAAGATCTCACTGAAAACTCTTTGTTTTTTTCTCAGAGCCAGGTTATCTCATCTACCCCTTCTCTGTCAAACTCATATATATCTAGAGCTCCCAAGATTATAGCCATATCATCTATTTCCTCCTCTATTATTCTTTTTGAGAACTCAATTTTCTATGCCAATCTGTTATCTTGCCACACCCCCACCTCCGAGATTAACATGTTTTTGCCTCTCACGGCCTCATACAAAGCTGGAAATTTGAGACTCAACGGTTGATTAAACAACCATGGATCTTCCCGGAACTTAACATTAGTCCCCACTTTTACCACAAAACAGATACCCCTTTTAAACTTCTGGCTACGTTTGCATATGCCTTTCCATACTGTACCTCCAAACGGAATCGTCGGAATCTTAGTCTCCCACTTACGCTCCACAGTCCCATACTTTTAAAATATTACCTCTCTCCATAGAGTACCTTCTTCTTTGGAATATCTCCATAACCATTTAGACAATAGAGCCTCATTCATCAATCTAATTTTCTTAATCCCCAAGCCACC
This sequence comes from Macleaya cordata, assembly GCA_002174775.1. Lineage (NCBI taxonomy): Eukaryota > Viridiplantae > Streptophyta > Magnoliopsida > Ranunculales > Papaveraceae > Macleaya > Macleaya cordata. The sequence goes on from MVGT01003213.1 coordinate 2,046, forward strand.
TACTTTTTTCTTTCTACAAAGTTTAGCCCATTTGACTGAGTGAATTTTTTTCCTGTTCCCATTGTCGTTCCAGAGGAAATTTTGGATCAGTTGCTCAAGCTTCTTTGCCACCTGAACTGGGATTTCAAATAATGACAGAAAATATATAGGTAAACTCATAAGCACACTATTGATTAAGGTGAGTTTTCCCCCTTTTGATAGTAATGATCTCTTCCAACCAGCTAATCTTTTGTTGCACTTCTCAATGATTTTGTCCCATTTGGCTATACCCTTATATCTGACTCCCAATGGTAATCCCAAATATTTCTTCGGAAAAGAAGCATTATAACATCCAAGAAGCGAAGAAAAATCATTCAAATCTCTGTCACAACCCACCCCAAATAACTGGCTCTTAGCAAAATTTATTCTGAGCCCCGAAAGTAATTCAAAACAAAGCAACACTAATCTTAGATTTTTTACTTGTTCTTCACAAGCTTTAATGAAGACAATGGTGTCATCTGCAAATTGCAGATGCGTAACCGTCAAACCATTAGGTGACACCTTAAAACCCTGCATTCAACCCAAATCATTAGCCCTTTTCATCATAAGAGAAAGAGTTTCAGCAACTATAAGGAATAGAAAAGGGGAGAGAGGGTCCCCTTGTCTAATTCCTTTGGAGCTAGTAAAATACCCTTCCGAACTCCCATTTACTAAAACAGAGAACCTAATCTTTGAAATACATCTACTAATCCAAGTTCTCCATCTATCTCCAAATCCCATCTTCTTCAACACTTGTTCTAAAAACTTCCAATTTACATGATCATATGCTTTCTCAAAATTAATTTTACATAGTAAACCTGGAATACCACTTCTAATTCTTGAATCAACACACTCATTCGCTACTAAAACTCCATCTAGAATCTGCCTCCCTTTTATAAAAGCAGTTTGATGATCAGAAATTATGCTTGGTAGTACCTTCTTAAATCTCTCAGCCAAAACTTTAGCAATAATCTTATAAACCCCCCCAATCAAACTAATTGGCCTCAAATCTTTGATATCTTCAATCACCTCTTTCTTTGGAATCAATGCTATGAAAGTGTTTTTCAATCTCCAATCCAAATATTCACCATATTGTAGCTCATCAACAACTTTCATAAAATCAGTTTTCATAAACTCCCAACATTTTTGAAACACCACGATGGGAAAACCATCCGGTCCCGGAGACTTTTCTTTCNTTATTTATCACCAAGTAGAGATGAATACTATATGGTATCGGCAGGAAATTCTTTGGCGTTGAATCAGGGCATTCAGGAAGAACAGGCTGTTCCAGCTCGATACCGTCAAGAATACCTGACTATTGCATGGGAACAGATTCATCTTCGAAGCATTTTTCCCTTCCAGGTGGTTTTTTAAGTCTTCAAGACTTATAACCTTGCATGTATACTTTAGATGATATTTGAAAATCATCTCAAGAAGGTGGTAAATTTTCAATGATAAAAACCACTAGAAAAGATTCAACGACATGAATTTCATCGAGGATTTCTTGAACATAACTGATTATAGAGTTTCCAGTATTATTTGCCATTTTTGTCTGTTAAATATACAATCTACAGACCCGTAAAAATCACAGAATAATAAAAAAAATTATACACTAAAAGTGTGCCCCACAATCTTGTTAGTTAATAATAAGATCAGATTTCACATTATAATCAGAATTACAATTTAAAAATCGATTTGCACTATAATTTGGTTAAAAGTACACTATTGAAATGACAGTAACAGTAGAACCACAACAATAATTCTATGATACTGTGAGTACCGATTATACCATGAGATAATATAATATCAGTATATATACTTCTCTGCAAATTGAAACGTATATATCAAGCAAATTCATACTACAAAAAAATTGGGTTTTAGGGACGCTCTATTAGGGACAGTTTTCTAAGATGTCGCAAAAGAGTACAATATTTGGGACGGTTTATCACAATTCATCCCTAATAACTAATGTTTAGGGACGATATTATCTATTTCCATCCCAAATAAGTAATTATTTGGGACAGTTTTGTCTGTCGCGGATGGCCATTCAAGTGTTTGATTTTACATCAATAAAAATGATTGTTTAGGGACAGCCATAAAAGTCATCGCTAATATCATTTTCTGGGACGGTTTCACCAAATATTTTCTGTCCCTATTGTGTAAAATATTTGACGCGCGAAATTTTGCGCACTCAATTTTGACAAAATATTTACGGGAGAAATTTTTAGAAGTAGGGACGAAAATGTCGGCCTAGAGAAAACTTCTTTTTTCTCTAACCTAACCCCTCCTTCTCTCCCACTCTCTCAGATCTTCTTCATGTCGAGTTCTCCACTGCCAAAGGGGGAGAAACTGTTCGCCTGCTCACCACCACGGCCGCAGGTAGGTAGCCATATCTCTCCATCTCTTTATGTATCTCTCTCTATGCTATACATCTCTCTCTCTCTCTCTCTCTGCGTTCTTTCTCTCTACCGTCTCTCTCTCTCTCTCTCTCCCTCGTTTTCTCTACTCGATCGACTCTCTATACATATATATACACACACTATTTCTCTCTCATTTTGTTTTCCCTATTATTTTTCCAAGTTTTGTGTTGAAGAATCTAGGGTTTCAGGAAATCATTTGGTTGAAGAAGAGAAATTGGGGTTTCAGAAATTAAAGATTTCTTTTACATTGGGAGTTTCAGAAATTAGAGATTTCTTTTACATTGAGAGTTTCAGAAATTAGGGATTTTTCTACTTTGGGGGTTTTAAAAATTAGGGCTTTCTAAGTTGTACAACAAAACCACTACTAACTTGTTCATCATTGCCAGGTATGAAATCCTACCTTATCTTTGCACACAGATTTAAAGAATCATCCAACCCATGCTCTACATCTCGGTCTCTTAGGACGTATGCTGGTATGGAGCTGGTTTGACTTCTTGTAACCCTTTCACGTTGCTTTTTTTTTTTTTGTCTTTGTTTGTTGTCTTTTCATCTATGTACATACGGGTTTCAGAAATTAGGGTGGATTTTCCGATCTTGACAAACAAGTTTTATTTGAATCTTATGTTATGAATTGTCCTTTTACTTGCAGAGTGTGGGGTTGGTGTTATGATTGAAACTTGAGTCATCTTGAACTAATGTGCTTAATTCTTAATAGTTAGTAAAAGTCCCAAGTTTTCATATCAGTCTTAGCATGGTTATAGGAGATGATTGTCAATCATGCTAGTGGTCTCTTGCTTAATTCTTAATAGTTAGTAAAAGTCTCAAGTTTTCATATCAGTCTTAGCATGGTTATAGGAGATGATTGTCAATCATGCTAGTGGTCTCTTGCTTATATATAATAGTTATATGAATCTTTATATTTAATTGAAATCCTTATTAAAATGTTGGAATTACTTAAAAATGTAGCTGGAAACTATTAAATACAGGAGTTTATCATTATATGATGCATGGTGAAATCCCTTTGCATTTTTTTATCTTCCTGGAGCTGCTGATTTAGATTTGTTTTGTTCCATGTATATGATGTAGCAGGTACTCCTTGTTAACTTATATTGTTATCCATTCACCATTTTTTCAATGCAATATATAAATCAGCATATTTGCTTATCACTAATCAATATATCCTTTTGTCATTTCCAGGTTCTACTGTGCATCACAACAATATTAGAGCTTGAGTTACCTTGAACAAAAGGCTAACTGTATTATGGTTTTTTAACACAATTATAACTATTTAATACTCCTTCCTCTTACTAAGTATGTTAATTAAGTTACTACATAGCTTTGTGGCATATGAAAATCTTGTATTTTTGGTAGATTTTCTCCAAGTGTTAGAGTTACCCTCTTATTTTCCAGTTTTCCTGTTGATTACAAATATTATCAACTTGATGGTAGCTCTTTTAAAGGTTTAGTTTAATATTTATGTTCCTTCTAATCAATATGAACTTGTGTTTGATTTTTTTGATTATTGTTTTCAAACTTTAAGAGATTTTGATTGTGAAATGAGAGAGGAAATCTGTGCAGTCTAATTAAATTGTTGTTCTGCATGTTTTGAGATATGTACTTTGTTTTGGTTGTCTATTAATGGTGGGTTTTATCATCCCTGTTTTAGGTCCCTATTTTCAAAATGTCTATTGCCGGCAATACTATGAACACTATGTTGGAGCTTTGGACAAAGGAAGCAAGTACATAGGTATTTATTTATATATACGCTTTATGACTAGATAGATATATAGTTTTCACTTTCTAATTGCATATATTAATAATATTAATTGCATCTGCCTATGAAATCTCTAGAGCACATATTCCTCAGTTACTGGAGTCCCTATGCTAGGCTGTAGTTAATTACTTGTGATTATCCATTATAGCACATATTCCTCAATTCAGGTTGTACTTGGTTCTCATCTTGAGTTTTATCTCCTACTAGAGCTATATTTGACCATGTTCATACCCTACTTTGCGCAGTTTCTATTTGTACTGAATCAATAAGTTTTATGAAAATTATCTAATGTTCTTGTCCAGGTCCTAAGTGCCATGGAAAATACTTACAAGGGGTCTAAGCGCAGCATCGTGGTCTTTCACATATGTTGTAGATGGATATGAAGGAGATGATTGAACTTCATTAGAGTTAGTGTATAATTTTGAACTGTTAAGAATGGTTTCCTGTGTGGCTTGTAAACCAGTGTTATATGTAATTTTTTAACTATTACATTTGTTTTATCTATTAATTGGAAGAACAAGTATTGTTGAAAAGAACTTGTAAAATATGCAAATACATTTGATTATATGCTACTTGTGAATAGATTGAAAAATGGAATGGATTGTTACAGGTGAATAAGAGCTATTAAAAGGCTATAAATCTAATTTTTGTTTTTTTTTAATTAAAAAAATTATTAGGGACGGTTTGGAAACGTCCCCAACCATTGACTTTGAACCCCTAGTTATCCTAGGCCTTTAGGGACGGTTTTGAACCGTCACTAATAAGTTGACAATTGTCGACAGCTATAAACCGTCGTTAAAGCCGTCCCTAATACTATCTGCGACGCCCGGGTCTGGGATGGTTTAAAAACCGTCGCGAATAACTTTTTGGGATGGTTATTGAGTATTAGGGACGGTTTAAAACAAGTGCGAGAAATATTATCTTTAGATTATTGTTGGAAACTAATGATGAAAACTGATGCGAATCTGCATTTTATAAATAATTAAATAAAAATGCAAACATAAATAAATTGAGGCAAGTATTGGATACTTTGTTCTAATGATAATATTCGCCCCGCACAGGTGCTGAATGGTCTACAATGGTGAACTGTCTCCAATGGTACAACGATCCCATCTTCTAAAACTAGCAGTACTCCAAAGACTTCAAGAAGCGGCGAACCAACAATTTTAATGAACTTTCTCTAGAAGGAAGACTAAATGCAGCAATATGCAAGTGCAAAAATAGATTTGCGATGATCAAAATGAGAACCTAAGTAGGGTATTTATAGAATTAATTGTGACTATTAGGGGCAGGCATCATGACTATTAGAAGAGACACCAAGTCCCTAATAGACAACTTTTAATTTAAAATACCCAACAATTACATTCCTCCAAATTAAATAAAACTAGCCCTATATCCCGTGCAAGGCACGGGTGCTTCTTTTTAAAAAAAAAAATTTAAATTTTTTATTAGAGAATTAGAAAATTTAGTTATTTTAGATTGGGCCATACGTTTATAATGTAGGTTTTTTTAACCCACACTTAAGAGAGAGGGTTTTGTTAACCTAATAATAGATTGGGTCATATATTTATAATGTAGGTTTTTTTAACCCACACCTAAGAAAGATGATTTTGTTAACCCAAGGCTTCTCCTATAGTATATTACTAACACATACCATGTGCAAGGCAAGGGGGGTTCTTTAAAAAAAAAAGATTTTGAATTTTTTTATTAAATAATTAAAAAATTTGGTTATTTTAGAATTTGAATTTATGTTTATAATGTAGGCTTTTTTAACCCACACCTAAGAGAGAGGATTTTGTTAACCCAATAATAAATAATAGATTGTGCCATATATTTATAGTGTAGGTTTTTTTAACCCACACTAAGAGAGATGGTTTTGTTAACTCAACGCTTCTCCTATAGTATATTACTAGCCCCCATATCCCGTGCAAAGCATGGGGGCTTCTTTTAAAACAAAAAAAATTTTGAATTTTTTTATTGGATAATTAAAAAATTTAGTTGTTTTAAATTAGGCCATATGCTTATAATGCAGGTTTTTTAACCCACATTTAAGAGAGAGGGTTTTGTTAACCCAATAATAAATAATAGATTGGGCCATATATTTATAATGTAGGTTTTTTTAACCCACGTCTAAGAAAGAAGGTTTTGTTAACCCAAGGCTTCTCCTATAGTATATTAGAATAGATAATAGATAACTTATTTAATTTTTACTCACAATTTAAACGAGCCTACAAACCCATCAATATGAACATTTCGATGATACGAGTACTTATTCTTCCATAATGAGTTCGTTCGGGAATATGTCATCGAGTATAAAAATGATCTTTGGAAGGTTGAGAAATCTTTGATTGGGAAGATGGGATGAATGCAAAGTTGTGGGGGTAGAATGGAATTTTAAGAGCAAATTGTCTTTACCCCCAATTATTAATCCGAAAATCACTTGCATCCAAATGTTTTAGAAAATCACTTTCACCCCACTGCCTCCCTTGACCATCCAAATGGTCAAATTCGTGTTATGTGCATTTTATGTGATGCAAAAAAAGACCATAATACCTCTTTTTGTTAGTAACCTAACCCAAGTCAATATCCTGAGTTACCTAGGACACGTAGCGACATCCCAACGTCCCACCTAACCAATGCATAGGATTAAAATTCTCTTCTTCTTCTATTTTTCTCCATTTCTATATCACCACTATTAAAGTTATAGGTCCTCTTTGTTGAATTTACAAGAATGGGAAGGGAACAAGGTTCATTTGAGATTAGTAACAACTCTATTATGGACGCCCAGTAGAAGGTATTAAGTGATAATCTATTCACAGTAAAATATTCCATTGCTTTCTTATTCACTGTTTTTCTATCTCGTCCTTTCCTCAAATCCCACTGGTAACCATTCTGACCTAAATTCTCCATTTATCAAACCCTATCCATGGCCTAATCACCCAAATAAAATTCTTCCCACTCTTTTCCAATCTAATAGTCAATTCCATCAATGAAGATATACTGACCTTGGCATTTCGTTTAACACCTCATCTATACCTTCTAATCCTTCTCTTTTCTTCTCTATCATGGCTTCCACAACAACTCCAATAACAACAATGACTTCGGGTTCTTCTTCGTCAGACTTAATTGATGAATTTCAACTTCAAGATCATTTGTCTTCTCTGAACGAGACTTAATTGGTGAATTTTAACGAAGCCAATTAGTACTTTTTGATTCTGGGTTTTGAGATTTTGATTATTTTGATGGAACATCAGAAATGGGGTTTTACAGATTTAATAATTCATTTGAAGGTGACGATATTAAGTTTTCATTGCTCTCTGGCTCTGTATAAGGCGATTCCGCCATTTTTAATGGTGACCTAGATCTTAACTTGTCAAAAAAATGAAACCCAAATTTTTAATGGTGGTTGCAGACGGTTTTAAATAGCTCGGTTTTGCTTAAAAATCTGATCGGCGGGAACAACGGTGAGCATAAATAGACACACAGAGATAAAGATACTTTCATAGCTAAAAAGAAATTTTCAGAGACAATGCACCACCTGAAATCACCACCACTGCCACCACCATTAAGGCAACCCCTGAAATCACTACCGTCACCACTATTGCAACGCACCACTGCCACCACCATTAAGGCACCCCTGAAATCATCATCGCCATCACCTGAAATCACGAGTACCGCCACCACCATTAACGCACCAACGGAAGAGATTACCATAATAACACGACTCAGCAACTTCAAACAGATTGTGTTCTGTTTCTGGATCTAGATTATCATGTACCCCCATTGTTAATTATCATATGTTACGTATCCCCATTTGCAAAAAATGAAAGTGAAGATGGCTTTTAATTGCTTGGATTACGTTATCGTTGTGAGACAGTTGTGCCCTTAATTTTTGTTATAATTTGGGTTGGTAAAACCAGCCGTTAAGATGTCACCACGTCTAGTTAACCCAACCACTTCACTTGGGTTGGGTTACTAACAAAAGGAGGTTATGGGTCTTTTTTT